>VMDR010004976.1:0-55410 GCA_007922815.1 Macrotus californicus | reverse complement strand
GGAAGACTGATGAAGTGTTAGATTTTTAAGAAATACATTTAACTCCATAGCTTTACTAAATATCAGTAACAGTCCCCCTCCTAAACTGTTCTGTCAAAGTCCTTCTAATGGAGTACCGCCCTCTCCAGAGTTTGGGATTCCTCCTAGGGTTTCCCAGGACCCTAAAGACACACTTATCCCCGCTGTGTTGACCCTAGGAGTCTGTGTCAGAGGACCCTTGCATGATCCTGCAAAATTAAGTCTAGGGAGCATCTTTGCTGTCTGCCATCGTGTCACAATGCTTCTTTCTACTGTGACCATATGGACTGGTATATATTACCTGGAAAACATGGTACATAAAAGCTCAAAAAATTCCACTTCCATAAGATAACAAAAGATATACAACCAAGAAATGGGATGAACGCATACAGTGTTTGATTGTCTTTATAACTTGGATATGGCCTTGGGAATTTCTGGATGGTTCGCTGGTTTAAAATTTGTTAAAAACTAGAAGGGAGCTCCTATCTCACTGTCCCAAAATGAGAAAGAAGAAGTTGCAATTAGATGTCATTACTATTTATCAAGTTAAGTTTAAAATAGGGATGCAGATTATCCCAAGGGGAAGAAGCGATGACCAGGTTGTGAGCAAGGAGCTTGACCTCCTTCTAAGATAGAGAATAACTCAATTTCTACTCAGATCTTTGAAGAGTTAAGGATAGAGACCACAACCACCAGTGAACTGAGAAGTCAGTGCTAGTAATTATATCCAATTATTACTTAATGTTATCTTGAAAGAAGTGGACTTTGCTAAAAATCCCCCCTGACTAGCGATGTTGGTCACTGAGTTCTGAACCTTATACTCATGAACTTATAAAAAGAACTGTTAATTTCACATGGGCATTGAAAGAAGAGAGAAGCTCATCTGATTTTTAGCCTCAAAATTCCTCCAAAATAGGGTCTACAGATATCTTGTGCAATAGACTGATTGTTTGTGTCTCCCCCAAACTCCTACATTATATCCTGACATTCAACATGATGGTATCAGGAGGTGGGGCCTTTGGGAGGAGATTAGATCTGAGAGTAGAGCCCTTCTGAACAGGATTAATTCCCTCCTAAAAGAGGCTCCAGAGAGTTCCCTCATCCTTTCCATCATGGGGGAACACAAACAGAAGGCACCCTCTTTGAGAAAGTGGGATATCACAATACACCAAATCTGCTTGCACCTTGATCTTAAAACTCACAGCCTCCAGAGCTGTGAGGAATAAATTTCTGTTGTTTATAAGCCACCCAGTCAATAGTAGTTTGCTACATTATAGCAGCCCAAACAGACAAAGACAGCTTGGTCCTTTTGGGGAGGTGGAATTAGAAGTGAATGACCTGAGTAAACTCATAATGCGTTATCCCTTATTTCTCAAAGCTCAAACTCCATAGTTAGATGAGGGGAAAGGGAAGAAATGATGGCGAAAGAGTCACATAAAGGGAAAAAAGTGTGAGAAATGAGAGGAGGGAACAAAAGATTCACCAAAGTATTCTGAGGTGAACTTTTGTCTTCTAAGATACCAAGAATATAAAGCAAAAAGGCAAAGAGCAGCAGAGGAGCTAGGAAACAGATTAACCCAGCAGCAACCCCCTGCCCCAAGAAATTCTCACAAAAATAACATTTCCAAGAGTGAAAGACATAGATTTTTAATGAACTATCCCAGGAAATGCTGAGCAAGATGAATGAAAAAGGGCATACACCCAAACGTGCCGCTATGAAATTTCAAAACCCCAAGGCTAGAGAGAACACCATAAAAGATGTAGAAGTAAGCTGCCTACAGATTTCTTTTAAGCAATTCTATAATGCAAGACCATGGAACAATACCTTTAAAATTCCAAGAGAGGATTATTTTCATTATAGGATATATGCTTGGCCAACCCATCCATAAAAATGAGAGCACAATAAAAGCATTTTTAGAAATGCATTTCTGAAAATTTTTACTTGAAGATGTACTCCAGTTAAGTGAAAAAGAAAAGGAATTCAAGAAAGAGAAAACTAATTTATTTATTAGGAAAACTAATAAACAGTGTACCTAACCCCCAGTGCCCATGACATAGGGTCCCAAACACCAGCTCTGTGTAAGAATATTTCTCCATGAGACCAGAAACTCCTGCAAGGAATATTGTCAAGAAGAAACCGGGTTCCCACTGCCAAATGAATGATCAAGAGGCTGGGTATACTTGATAATACAGTGAAGAAATGTGCTTGTGTTTGTTTACAAAATATCCTAAGTATTTTATTATAAAAATATTCTAAAATAGTCTAAGACACACAAATGCCATAAAAGTAACGGTCAGGTATAAAGCCAATTAAAATATGACCAGATTTTAACAACTGATGGCATGTAGCTAAAGATTTGGATGCAAGGAACTGAATCCTTCAAGTCACCCAAGAAGAACAACATGAAACTGTGCTTCCCCTTCCCAGGGTCCAATCACACTTCACAGCTCGGTACTCACTAACTGTTACAAAGTCACAGTGTTGTGACACCAGTGACAGCAGCTCCACATCCGAGGCCCTAACCAGTGCCAGCGCTGTGATGAGCACCACTTAAGTGCTAATTCATTGATCACTAGCAAAACCCTCAGATGACCATGATTTAACAGACGAGCAAACCTAAGCACAGGGCGGTGAAGTAACTTGCTGATGTCTACTTTTAATCACTGTCCTGTTACTAAAAGCTGCTAACACTCTTAGCGAACGTGGTTGGCATCCATTAACTGAAAATGTCAGTTAAAAGAAAAAATCAACACCTTTAACCTTAAATTTTTATTTTAATATGAACACTTTATTTTGACTTAAACTATTAATTCACCAATCCTTTGATATAAAGTTCTTTGAATACGGGTCCTCTAATTTTAATTTTGTGTCGTCTTTCTTACATCAGAAATACCCATAATGCAGTGTGTATTCAACTTGAGTTTGTTTAAAGTAGAATAAAAAGTTAAAGATATTTGTGAAGCAGTCTGAGAGAAGAATCCTTCTAGACTATTATCACTGTTTTCAATCCTCCACTTTGTAATTCAGCACCATTTAAAAAAAATTTTTTTTAAATAACTAACTGTCCTGGCTGGTGTAGCTCAGTGGCTTGGGTATGGTCCCGTGAACCAAAAGGTGGCCGGTTCAATTCTGGCCCAGGGCACATGCCTTAGTCGCAGGCAGGGTGACCGGATGGGGGCACGTGAGAGGCAGCCTATCAGTGTTTCACACATTGATGTTTCTCTCCCTCTCTTTCTCCTTCCCTGCCCCTCTCTCTAAAAATAAATAAAATCAATAAAAATAAGTTACTTATTACTGAGTCTTAGCATTCAATTCAGTTTTCACAGAAACCATTCTCTTTACCATTCACATTTCATCAGTATGTATAGTACTTAAATAAATTACACAATTGAAAAACAAGTAGAACCCGAGTAAACAAGTTTTGGAACAAAAATAATTGCTTCTTAGTAAGCATCCAACTTAACTTATGGGAGCAGAAATAAACAGAGATAGTAGTGAATAGCCTGCCATCGTGAGAATTCAGCCTGCCATGGTATTTACTGAGATTCTTTCTAGAATAAATGGTAAACCCTGATCATTCTGGCCAGTTAGAGGACTAGAAGAAGGTTAAGACAGTTTCAAATGTGTCATAAAATACAGTTTGTTGGTATGTAATGTTTAAAATTAACATACAGGCAAAACATGAGTGACTTTATAATTACAATGCAGAAAGTAAATATTTTACCGTCACAGTATAATAGAAGCCCAACAGCCTACCAATGGCTTCATTTTACAGAGTGTGGGATCCAGAAACAACGTCAAAAGTCAGTACAAAAGGAAATGGAAATTAAAATAAAATTTTAGAGTCTAAAAATGTAACCAGTAAAAGAATCCAAAACAACATAGCAAATATAAATTGGGAATTGGAAAGTTTCTCATGTTATTTACGTATTTTCTAAAGTTGGTAAAGAAAACTGAAGTACAAGAATATTATTTATATTATGGAGGAAATGATCAGAAACCTACAACTAGAAAAGATTAAATAAAAATAGCTGCCTCTGAGATTGGAGCCACAAGTAAGAATTAAAGCTTTTCTTTCTCTTTTTCTTAGTATTGTATGGTTTTTTTAAAAAAACGTTGTGTATATATTACTTACATAATTAAAATCTGTACATAAAAGATAAAGAAGTTAAATATAGTTTTTTAAAACATGTTTTAAAGCATTAGGAAGCTGAAACATTCTCAACACTGACTAAAGAGGATCTTCAAGGGCCCACAAGGGACTCTGTCTCAACTGAAACATGCCAAAAAGCACCCGAAAGCCCCCGGGAAGGTTTCTGCTCCCAGAACCTTCCCACCGGGCGGCCTATAGGCTGATCTGCACTGAAGGACCCAGCCGGCGGCCCAAGACACCCTAGGTCTGCGCCTGCGCACAGTGCCCTGGGAGGTGCACAAGGGATGAGCTGTAATTAGGCGCTGCTTATCATCGGGCACGTGAATCCCAGGGTGCCGAGTCTGCCATCTGTCTACCTGCCTGCTTCCGTGGACTCACACCTAGATACCTATCTGGTCAAAGAGAATTTTACAGAAGCCCTGGGCCGGGATTCCTTTTCTTGCCCTAAACAAGATCCACGGAATCAGCTGGGCATACACGGAGCACACACTTCTATGTTCATGGACTTGGCTTGAAGAGAGAAAGAGGAAGATGGCATCAAGGCTGTGAAACGGGTTTCGGGTCTCCCTCCGGCCAAAAGACTGTTCGTTTTCACTTTGGTTTTGGTTTTTGTTTTAAATAAGAAAGAAGGTTGCTTTTTTCACTTCACAGATGGAGTATCTTATTAAGAGGGAAGCTTCCTTACCCTAAGTAAGAATCAGTGGACACCATGAGAATTTTAACTTGAAGAAGTGTTTGAGAGCCTGTAGAGATCTTTTGTGACTGAAATAGCAGCCGAGTTGCTGGGTTATATAGCCAGTATCCACAGCAGAAAAAAATAATTAGCAGCTTAAAGCAATTTTGTGCTTATATTCTTTTAGCAAGCAAAGTTCTGTTTAAGTTGGTCCCTGTGCCCTAATTACAAGGGTCAGTACAGAAAATATTGATAGAGCCCAGGTCTCTACAGTAGGGAATTCAAACACACTACAGGAAATGCTCTTGAGAGGAAAAACAAAATTATTTAACAATTTGCTTCTAACACAACAGTGAGGAAAAAGGAAAAAATGAATGTGATTGCACATTGGAGGCCTAGCCCTACCTCCCTGACACCCAGAGAGAAGACACCCCACAGCACTATCAGCTTTTAATATGAATTTACATAAAGGTGCAGCTCAAATCCTAGTATCTTCGCATGCGGCAGACAGCTTCCAACTTCCAGCTCCAAAAACGTACGAACTGCAAATCAATTTCACATCTGGCTTTGAGCAAAGGAGTCCAAAAATCTACTCCAGTGGCCACAGCCAGGCTGTTATCAGACTTTAATTACAATGGGGCTGCCCTTTTACAGTGGGGTGTGGAAAAACACAGAAAAGTAACAATATGACAATTGCATTCAGAAGGGTTTCTTGACTGGAGAGTGTCAAAGTGCAAACACAGTTTTGCTGAAACCAGTAGGAGGCAACACAAGACAGGTAGTTTTACAAGTCGAATATCTACTGACGCAAACCCAGAGCTGCCAAAGAGCATGAGTCATAGTTTCCCAGACATGACAGGAAACCTGTTCTACTGGATCTGACCTCATCTGTTTAGGAATTCCTCTTCATTCTGATGCCCAGGGGCAGGACACATTTGTCAGGTATGTTACTGCTATGTTCTTGCCGATAGATGACTGGGTTATGTGTCTGCTTTTTTTACAGGGGCACCAATATGATATTCAGGTACAATTTCATATGCATGTGAAATGCAGGTCTTCTAAGCAAGTTCCGAAAACTCACCCCTACTGGGTAGTGGGCTGGAGCCAGCTCACAACAGCTCAGAAGCAATTGTTCAATTTCCAGGAATTCTGGGAGCCAGTTACTAAACACAGCCATTATTTCAAAATTAAATTATATAAACTTACAACTACATAAATTATGTTGGCAACAAAGGTAGTAAGTATTCAAAAGCCATCCTTTCCTACTCATTTTCTGTTATCTATGTTCTCAGGGCTATTGGCGTGTATCGTGTCTGCATGGTGGAAACACTACAGAATGATGTGCCACTGCATGCCTCGTCCCACCATTCTGGGATGTATTCAGGGATGTCATATCGGTAGGCTGAAATGGGCCACGGCGGGGGCCTTTGCACCATGGAAAATTGCCACACCACAAATCCGGCTGGACACATTATTTTGTTGATGGACTAGTAGTCTTAAGAAAGTGATGGAGAAAATGTCAATAATGCCGATTAAAAGTGTGTCATGTCTGCAGTGACTACACTGTGACTAGCAAAAAAGATTGAAGATAAATTCTTCCGGTATTCAAAAACTATTGTCTGATTCAACAAAGAAGCTGTTTGCATTATTACTGACAAATGACTGAAGTGAAGTTGCGACATGTGTCCTCGTTGTTTCACTTTTATCTTAACTTGTTAACATGATTGAAACTCTCAACCACCATCCACGCTGGACCTACACTCATTTGTCAATTGCCACCAAAGGTTGCTATGGATACAGAAGCCTGACAAAAACCAAGGCATGCATTCTGTAAGAATCCATTGTAATGCAATGAATAAAGTATATTTTATTATGACTTGTAACTGCACATCCTTTGTATCAGTAAAATTTATAGTGAAACTCTCTGTATTTGTTTATGCATACGTACATCTTTAATTCTGCACAGCTAGCTGCTACCCAGGCTGCAGCACACTGCTGCCCCCAATTCAGGCAGCACAGAGACTGACATTCTCAAGCAAGTGGAAAGACCTAAGTTTCTATGCCCCTTGCTCTCCGTAAGGTCTTCACCTGACACAGAATTCCCATTTTAGCACTCCAAGATTTGCCTCATTGGCCCTGCTTTTCCAACATAAGTGGCTGTCACCAGAGGGCATCAGAGCTAGGCGTAACCCTGAGCAACTAGATACTGAGGAAGGTCAGAAATGTCTGGGTCACAATCATATAGGAAAGTGAGCCCTGGCTGCATAGCTCAGTTGGTAAGAGTATCATCCCAGTATGCCAAGGCTGCGGGTTCGATCTCCAGTCAGGGCACATACAAGCATCAACCAGTGAATGCATAAGTAAGTGGAACAACAAGTCAATGTTTCTCTCTCCCTTCCTCTCTCTAAAAAAAAAAAAAAAAAAAATTTAATTTTAAAAAGTGAATCTGCTTATAAAACAACTAAAACATTCTTATACTTCTATAACTGGGTAACTTTCTTCATAGCAGATGATTTTATCTTTAAAGCAATAGCTCTGAAATTTGTGTGTGCTTGGCAATTGCCTAGGAATCTTGTCAAAAGTATAGATTCCTGGGCTATGCCTCCAGAGATCCCAATTCTGAGTGAGGCCCAGGAATCCACGTTGTACATAAACACCCCCAAGTACCTCTGAAGGCAGGTGGCTCATGGTTCACAGTTTGAGAAATGTGGTGTTATGGGACTCTCTGAACAGAAGCAGAATGGCATATCTAAGCTCCTTTCTTCAGCAGATCCTAACTGGCTCCTTCAAGACGGCCAAAAGGAGGCATCTTCCCGCCTCTCTGGCTTTTCTTTTTAGCTGACAGGAGCCTCGCCCCACCCACCCAGCTCAGGGTCTTTGTTCCCAGTGAACAAACCACTTGTGCTGGTTATTGTTGGTTAAGCAGCCTCATGAAAAATCTTGCTGAAGTCATGAGTGACTCTACCAATAAAGGGAGCACGGCAAGTTTACTGTGACTGGATTTTAATAAGCCAACTCTGGGAACCTTTTCTCTTCTAGGTGCTCACAAACCATCTGCTAAATTGGCTTAGGGCTTTGCCAGCGACAGGCACCAATCTCTGAGCCTTGACTTTCTAGATTCCACATGTCCTCCGCCGTGAGGACTGGCCACCTGCCCGACTCTACCCGCTGGCATCGCTCCTGCCTCTACTGGGTGTCTCCTGGCATCTGTTATTACTCCCTCCCCCCCAAGCAGGGAGACAGCTTCCCTCTTGGTTTGAATATAAATTAAAGTAATATACCCCTAATTATTCTATAGATGTTTCCAAAACACCAATTCATTCTTGCCATCAGCATTCCTAGAAATACCTTCATGGCATGTGCCCCCTTAAAGGCCCTAAGACTACATTTGCCTGGCTCCTTCATTTGTGTGCCCATAACCCTTAAATTTGTGCTCATCAGCATCAATAGTTCCTGAGATGGTGAGGTATCCCCACCCCTGACTTTTAAGAGTTAGAATGTGAGAATCCGAGAGGCCCTGTATGTTTTTCATTTCTCTTGAGCTATTTGGAATCTGATTACATGAAATTATTACCTAGTTTCATTCACTTAAAATTCTCCTCTATAACAGAGCACAAGCCCAGCCCTACTGAGTCAAGCCCCGTCAAATACAGTATCATGTGAACCATGATGAAGAGCCACCCTCTGTACAGCAGATACCGGCACTGTTGCCCTAGTTGCAGAGGGAGTGAAGCGAGGCTTGTTTTGCTCCTTCGGTCCCACTGTAGCCAAGACAATGCTGCAAAATCTCAGGGCTCAGTAAAACACAGCTTTAAAACCACTGTGCAGATGCAAGCACCTCAGTCTCAGGCTGGCTCTTCTCGGCCAGCATTCCTAGTTTTTGACAAGTTTACAGCATCATTGGCACGAGGCCTGTCTCAGTGAATCTTTACATGCCACCGAGGCAGAACTGTTAACTCAAAATATTCTGGGCATGAACGCCAACAGGTTGATGCTAAAGCAACAGAAACACTTGTTTTCACGCTGAGCACTCAAACCCCGCATGCGCCCTAGAGGAGGCAGAAGCAGCTTTTAACTAAGCATACCCTAAATCCTTAAGAAATTACCCACTAAGCCATGCTGTCCGTGCGCCTGACACAAAGCGTGTTATAATAACAATGCAATCACGTCACTATTGCAAAAAATGTCCTTTAGTTCTTCTTGGAGAAAACCCTTCAGACTCACAAGACACAGAAACCCATGGATGTAATCTGCCAACAGTCTTTTTCTGTTTTCTTTTTCAGTTATTGTTAAGCTGACTTTTGGTTTTTAAAGGACAACAGGGAAGGCAAGGAATGGGCACCTTCTCACAAGTCCAAGGAGGAGGTTTTGGAAGAGGGTACACCGAGGACTCCGTTTTGCGGTCTGCACTCCTACCTTTCAGGTCTGGGAAATGCAATTCTGTGCCGTAACTGCACAATAACCAGATTTCAGCCAGAAACAACCTTCTGACGGGTTATTCACTCATTCTTCCACCTACTCAAACAGTTATCAAGTACTTTTGCTCCAGGCACTGGATTAGATGAAAGGAATAGAAAGATGAATAAAACACAGTCCTTTCTAGCAAATGAATAAGTTCTTTCATTAGAGTTCCCAATCTAACGAAGGAAGCAGGCACAGGGACAGATAACGTTTTAAGTGTAGACACAGTGATAGGAAAAAGAGTACAGAGGATCCAGGTGAGAGAGAGTCAAAGCTTAATGTTGAAAGAACAATTGGGAAGACTGCACTGGAAGAGGGGGCAGGGGTGCGAGGAGTCTCATTCTGGGCTGAGTGGGCAGTCTCGGTGCAGCGACCAGCAACTGCGCAGCACACGTTACTGCGAGAATGACACCAGGGAAGGCGGGTGTGACCAGACTAATCTCCCAGACGTCACGCTACAGAGCTGGGACTTATCCTGTAGCTAACTGGAACTGGGAAAGTTTTACAAAGGAAGGCGGCAGGGTCAGATCTGTTTTTATGCAAAGACCGCTCTGGCTTCTGTGGAGGCTCGACTTGCATGGTTAAGCACAGACGCAGGAAGCACATTGGGAGCTTCGATCACACAGGAGTGAGCTGTGGGCCTGAATAAGGTGGTGGTCACAGGAATGGAAGCTGGGAGGCAGCCCTGAGGAAAAAATTGTGAGATGAAACTGGCTGGATCTGGTGACTGTTGGGTGAAGGGAGGTAGGGATGTGAGGAGGGTGATAGAAGTTTCTGGAATGACGCCCAAGTTTCTGAGTGACTGAGAATGGGCTGGTGTTATCCATCAAGATAAAAAAAAATACAGAAATCAGTCTAGGGTTGGGGAGGTGATTACTTATTCACTTAATATTTGGGCACCACTATGTCCCACAAACTGGCCTGGTGCTAGAAGCATAATCGTGAACCAGACAGGTAAACAGAGCTCACATTTTAGTGGGGGGAGGCAAACACTGCACAGGAAAAAATTCTATGATACAGATTTAGATACATGAGCTCTGAAATAACGTAAAGCCAGGGAAGAAAGAGGTTCATATGAGGCCTTTCTACAAGGTGCTGGCTGAGCAAGAAGGCCCAACAAAGAGTGTGCTGAGCCTGGCGGACCTGTGGGAGGAATATTTCAGGCAGAAGAACATCAAGTGTAAAGGCCAAGTGATGACTCCGGTTTTGGACACGATGAATTTGAGGTGCCTTTTGTCTATCCGAAGGGAGACATGCAGGAGGCAGTTAAACATACAAGCCTAAAGCTCAGCATGGGCTGGGCAGAAATACGGATTCAGACTTATCAGCCTATGGGAGGCTGGTGAATCTTGAGAATGGAGGGAAAGATGTGGGACAAGGCGCAAAAAGTGAGAATAGCAGGGGCTATGCTAGGTAATTAGGAAAGGCTGACCTTTAAGGGGCGAACAAAAGAAAAGAAAGCCATGAAGGAGAAAAAGAACTGGATTCAGTCTTGCAAAATCCAAGAGAGTAGGAATCAGGGATCACCATTTCCAAAGCAGCAGCACTCCAATAACTGACATGTGGCCACTGGGATTAGCAATTAGCAGGTCACTGATGACTATGGGTAGAGCAGCCTCTGAGGAATGGTGGGTGTGGGGAATGAAGAAGACAAGGAAACCCAGTGGGGGTAAGATACCTTCTGAGCACTGTGGCTGTAAGAGAGAGGTCATTTGGAGAGGTGATGGGCAGCAGAGAGAACATCCACACTGGCCAAGTCCGGAGTCTGATGTATCAGGAGAAATCCACTGGTGCAGTGCTGGCAGGCAAGAGGCTTGCCCTGAACTGCAGCAGAAGCTGCACATACTTTGCCAGGTGGCTTTGTGCAGCCCTGTCTCCCAGGAACTAATGCCAGCCCATGACCTCAACTTCCCAGGGCCAGGATGAAGCTGTTGGATCACCTAGCATTCCTCACGCTGGAGGAATTCAAGAACCCTTAGGAAGCTCTCCCAAATCCATATGAGGGAGCAGGTATAGCAGGAGATGGAAGCAAAACACAAAACCAGTGATGTCTGTTAGTTGAAGGGCCTGGCCGTTAGAAAGGGCCTGAGAAACCACTGCTAGGTTTCCTGAGAAGGTGGCCTTATGTGTGGCCTGCAAGAGAAGACTTCTCATTCCTCCATTTACACTTAAGGCATCAGCCCGAGGTTCAAAGTCAGGTCCAGATCCATGCATCAGGTGGGCTGTGGGAGGTGAAGAAATGGAAAACCTGAGTAGTGATGGAGACAAGGGCCCAGCTGTATGGGGAGAATCTAACTAAACCAGCTAACGTGGTGAAAAAAGGAACTTAACAGAGGTAAGACAGAAGCCTACACATTCGTGATGGGTGTAAACTACAGAAACACGGACTTGGTTAGCAAATCCTGAAACACCAGAACGAGACAGCTCCACTGGGTACCAAGAGAAGTCAGGGTCCGGCGGATCAAAGGCAGCTCTGCAGAGCCCCACAGCTGACACATTTACCATAGGACTGTATCTCAAAGGGCATGAAAGCCAGAAACAAAAATAGACTGCAAACATTTTTATATAACTTCAGCAATAACGGAACCACGGTTGTTCGTAAATGAAATTAGCTGATTTAGAGACACCTCTCATTCAGGGGACTGAGTTAGGCAGGATAAGAACCTACCTATCCCTCACCCCCAAACCCTCATTCATACACTTCTCTCAGGATCACCATCAGCCCATGTTTCTGGCAAAGGGACCCACTTCGAAGGGCACTTCTGTTTCTTGGAAGGAAGACAACATCCAAGTTCCAGTAAATAATTCCTGTGAAACCACGGGCTGAAAAATCTATTTTAGGGGTCTCCAACCTTTTTTGGCACCAGGGACCGGTTTTGTGGAAGACCGGGTGGGGGGTAGGGACGGGAGGCGGAGCTCAGGTGAGCCTCACTCTCACTCGCTCACCCTCTGTGGCTGGGGGGCTGCGACAGGCAGGGCGGAGTTCGGGGGAGCTTCACTTGCTTGCCAGCTGTGGGAGGGGAGGGAAGGAGACGGGAGGCGGAGCTCAGGCAAGCAGAAAGCCCCCAACCCTGGGACCCTTGATCTATTTTATTCTGATTGCCTTCACAGAAAATGCATTCTGGGTTCTCCCCTCAGCCTTGACTATGTTCTTCTTTCACTTGGATACATGTAATTGAACCATCGTTACCCAGCCATACACACCAGATATAAGAACAGGCAGAAGGGCCAGAATCTTGCAAAAACAAACAAACAAAACCAAGAAAACTACTGGGAATAACAAATGCAATCACTATCATAATTTCAAAATAAAATTTGAAATTGCTTTTTCATTTCAGACACATATTTACAACTACTACGTGCCGCAACCACACATCTCTAACACCTAACACAGTTGTGCTCCCTCAACTTGCTCCTTCTTCAATGCTCTGTATGAGGTAGCTGCCTAAGTCGGAAATCTCAGACTTCCTTTGTACCTCCCTCCTGCTGTACTCCTTACCTTATGGATGCTACCACAAAATAGATCAAATAAAATAAAATTCAAATTCTTTTTATAAAAGATTTTATTTTATTTATTTTTAGAGGGGAAGGGAAAGACAAAGAGAAGGAGAGAAACATCAATGTGTGGTTGACTCTTGCATACCCCCTACTGGGGACCTGGCCTACAACCCAGGCATGTGCCCTGACTGGGAATCAAACCAGCGACCCCTTGCTTCACAGGCCGGCACTCAATCTGCTGAGCCACACCAGCCAGGGCCAAATTCAAATTCTTAACACAGCCTATAAGGCCCCTACGTACCTTTCTGACTTTATCTCTCATCACAAAAACATCTCCCACTCTAACTCCCAAATTCAATTCCACCTACCCTAAGTTTATTCAGGCTCCCTAAGATCAGCACCATTTCATGTATTCAAGCCTTTGTGCATGTTTTCTTTCTGAAAAATCTTCACCTGAATGCTTTGCTTGAACTCTCACTTCTATAACATGTCAGCTTATTTATTTCTTCTGTGAGGAAGTGGCCTTTGATACCACCTCTACCAAGTTTAAATTTGGTGCCCTGCCTATGAGCTCCCATAATGCACCACACTTTCCCTTACAGCACTAAATTATAATGGCCTGTTTACTTATCTGTATCCTGCACTAGATGGTAATCTTGAGGACAGGAACCCTTCCTTTCTCATCACCAACTCCAGCACCAAGGACAGCACCCAGCACTTGCTGGTTTTCAGTTAAATAACAGTGAATTAATATAGCGAGGTTACATCTCATTCTCATTCATGAAAAGCAGCAGAAAAGCGCTAATAACAAGTTTGGAGGATAAAATGAAGAGGGGATAGGATGAAGTAAGAGAAAAGAAAACAATGATGTAGTAGGGAACCAGAAGGTGCCTTCTTGATGGAAAACAAGAAGAGAGGTTAATGGAAGTAAAAGAGAGCAAAAATACAGGATGGGGTCAGAGCCGCTTGTACAGACTTCTGTGGAACTCAGAAAAATCTTTCCCCAAGGGGCATAATAAGGGGACTAATGTTTATTGAGTGCTAAGTGCCAGGCCTTGTCCCAAATCCATGATCTGATTTCCACTCTGCTGTTCCCCCATAAACATTATTATCTTCATTTTTCAGATTAAAAAAATTGAGGCATCAAGAAGTTAGGTAAGTATCCCCAAGTTATACAACCATGAAGTGGTGACACAATCGTCCAGCTCAGTTTACATGGGCTGCCCAGGATATGCACTTTTCCCTGGAAATGTTCATTTAGGGAGTGTTTAACTGCAGAACAAGGAAAATTTGATGGTAAAAAATTCTAAGCAGCTAATCTTATAAACGACACTGTTTTATTACCTTGTTATAGCTCAGATCCTGCTTTTTCTTTCTTTTTAAAAAATATTGATTATAGCTCTTGCTTCCTTCCAAGAATGAGCTAAGACCTCCACATTTAATTTTTCTTTTTCACCCTCACCTGAGGACATTGTTTTCATTGCTTTTAGAGAGAAATGTGCCCCAATTGGGCATCAAACTCCCAACTTGGGTATGTGACCTGACCAGGACTCCAGTCCATGACCTGTTGGTCTCCACTCCAAGCGACACAGACCAGGGCTACATTTGATTTTTCTAAAGGTACATGCTTAAGGCCCATCTTTACCCTCAAGCCTAGTTAACAAGGGAGGGGCTTCCTGTTACATGACTGGTTGTTGGGGCTTGGGCAGCAAGTGCCCGGCATATGACTTCTCATTTTTCTATTTATACTGAGAATTTGGAGGGCAGGCAAAGTCAATGTGAATGTCAATGACCTATCTACCCTCTTGTGGATTTCACTAGCTTGAATGCAGTAGCAGTGTTACTAAAACCATTTAATTTAATACATGCTCAAATAGTAAAAAATATATATATATTGATTGATTTTAGAGAGAGGGGAAGGGACAGAGAGAGAAGAAAAAAAAACATTAATTTTGTTGTTCTGCTTATTTAGGCATTCACTGGTGGCTTCTTTTATGTGCCCTGACCAGGGATCGAACCCTCAACTTTAGTGTATCAGGATGATGCTCACTTTAAATTTCTATGTTATAGCTTTCCTCTGAGAGCGAAGAGAATATCTGGAAGTCAGCAACAGCCAAAATCCTACATGCAACTGAAATCAGCATCTCACTGGCCCCCTCTAGGGAAATTTGTGGTTGCAGGGACCCAGGGCACCTCTGTGCAGTGGGGTTGTTTTAGGGTCCCTTTGCCACAGGCTCCAAATGTGGGGATGGGAATACTGCCATCTCACCAGCCCACAGTCCCAGCCCATGCTACACAGGCCGGCAATGGCTCTGGCATGTCCTCGCAATATCCCCAAAGTGTAAATTTCCAGAAATGCATGGCTTGTAATGGTTGTGGGCCTCACCTAAGATACCTATCAGGACCAAAGGAAAATGCTTCCTGAACTGACATAAAAAATGTAGTTGGAGCTAAAATATATACTGGAAATTTTATAATGGGGAATTTTTAAATTTTACAATGGGGGATAAAACTGTTCTGTCTTTTCCCCAAACTTCTACAATAAAATAGCTTTGTCATGACCGCTTTCGCATGCGAGGGAAGAAGGGCTGTCCTCTGGCTGAACAGAAGCTCACAAGGTGGCCTCAGGCTCCTTCAGTTGCAGAAGTCCTGCCTCTTCAGGTAGAAGCAGGGCCCTTAAAGGCAGAGCCCTGCAGCCTTCCCTCACCCCCACTTTTTGAATTTACTGGGCTTTGTAGTTTTTAATCTACAAATATTCTCCACATATGATGATACACATGTACATATATTTCTTGTGCATCTAAATATCAAAGCCAAGACTTTCTTATGGAAGATTTTCACAAGAAATTAATTTTAACTGATCCAATTCATCATCTAACAGTGGTTACCAAGGATACCAAATAGCTAAAATCACTTGGCTCCAACTTGCTTGTTAATCAAAAGATACTAACAAAAAACTGTGAAGAATTATTGCTGTCTAAGTAATCAGGACAGAAACGATGCCCGTGCCCCCAATATCCCCAAGTCCTGAACTCATTAAAAACATCCCAGGCTATAATAACTACTACAAACATGCAAAGCTTTTTCTAGGATTTGAAATTCAGTGATTAGTATTTAGAAAAATGACCGCTAATGGTTTCACTTTAATTCACTTCCTGACAAAGCACCGAACTGAGAATGGCTGCTGATTTGATCTTCTTATCAATCGGAAAGCACATGATTCTCAGCATGGCAGTTAACTGAGCATTCGGGCAATCTAGCCGAGTCTCCCCTAAATCAGACAGCCCACCACACATGTAGTAATACAGGGCAGCGTTAGACAGATGAGCCTACAATGTGTACACCCAAAACAAAAAATGCTCCCCCTGGCTAAAAGGTCAACATGGTTTTTCTTTAAAAAGTACACATAGGTTAAGCATTGTCCATAATGTATACATTTAGGGAAGAACCAAAAAATTGATACTTTCTCTTCAAAAGGCACAATCAAGTTTCTTACTGATTAGTGTATTTCTTTGCACTTTAAGAATACTAATTATATGTCAATTGTGGCAACTATTCTTTTCCATTTTGTGGTTTGCCTTCATTTGCTTATAATGCGTTTTGCAAAATTAAAAAACTATTGTGTTTGTCAAAACCCATCAGGCTGGTCTACTATGGTTGTTGTCTCTGGGGTCACGTTAAAGAATGCTTCACCCACCTGAAACATGACAGAAACAGGTAGTTGCGACCCAGTATCTACATTTTCCTTTTTCCAAATTAAAAAAAAAGAAAAACACCTGAAATTTTAATTGTATTTGGAATGACAAGATATCAAGTCAAAAAATGACCCAACTTTCCTTCTACCTGGGTATGGCCAGGTGACCAAATTCTAATCAATGTGTTGACTAGGACTTCCAGAAAGCTTACTTAAGAGCAGACTCAGGTTGGAGGTGGGGCCTTGTGTCTTTCTCAGAAATGCAAATGTGAGTGCTGGGATCCAGCAGCTATGTTAGCCCATGGGGTGGCTTTGAGTGAGAAGCCATGCACTCAAGAAGGCAAAATGGAAGGTCACAGGAACCTGGGTCTCATGGCTACCTGGAGCCTCCCAGACCTGGGTAGCCTATCTCTAGATCTTGTACTTACATGAGAGAATTTTTAAATGTACCTTATATATTAAGACACTGTTATTAATGTTTTTCTGTCACACATAGAGAATGCTGATTATAAATTATCTTATTATTTCTTTTAGAATTTTAATAGTTTTATTTTTTGTAAAATTCAAAACACATGAAAATTTTGGCAAGTGGAGCAGAAATACAATAATTAGCCAAACAGTTAGCCACTTATCCCAACACCATTTACTGAATAACCCACTTTCTCCCCCACTGATTTGAAACGCCCCCTTTACCAAATACAGTACTGCCATGTTACTTTGTTTTTGTTCCATTAGCATCTGAGGGGGAAGGTATAGTCTTTATTTTCTCTAAAAAATGAGAAGTCCAGTTGTCTGCAGAAAGTTGAAAGTGGAAGTGGAGCTAAAGACAAGTGGGAGAAGGGCAAGGAAGGGGATGAAAGAAGAACGTCGAGGAGCACTGAGGGCCGGGCTGAGGCGAGTCTCCAGGCTACAGCAGAAGGGTGAACGGGTTGGACTCTGCACCCCACGGCCTGCACTCAGGCTCCGACCCCGTGATTTAGTAGCTGTGAGTCAGACAAATCGCTTCATCTGTGTACGCTTTGGATTCCTCCCCCATGAACTGGAGATAACCCTTTAGAACACAGGTGGCAAACACAAGGCCTGTGGGCTGAATCCAGCCCTCCACCTTGTGTCTACCCGGCAGCAGCGCCGAGCTCCTTGTCCCTAGTTAAGGAGTAGTTACATTTATACAGTCCTAAAATTGCATTCAGCCCTTTGAAGGCAACTGTGAGGCTGATGTGGCCCCCAGTGAAAATGAGTTTGACACCTCTGCTTTAGAGCCTACCTCAACGTTGCTGTGTTGAATGTGTTATTATATTAAAAGCTTAGAATAGTATCTGGCATTAAGTTCTATTATGTACCATCATCACTATTAATAGTTCAACGTAATTGTTATAGTCATTGTCAATACCATCATCAGCAGCAGCGACAGCAGCATCATCATCATCGCCACACCAGCATTCTTATTATTAAGGCAGCAGGTAATTTGTTTCATATGGTATTATCAAGAATAGTGTTAAATTTGATCAGATGGTTTTTGGGCATCACCTGAGGTGATTATGTTTGTTTCTCTAAAAATGTATTATTTTGAATGAGACTCCATTTCACACCCACTAGAAAGGCTATGATAAAAAAGGCAGATAATGACAAATGTCAGTGAGAATGCAGAGAAATGGGCGCCCTCGCACATTGCTGATGGGAATGCAAAAACGTGCAGCCATTGGGGAAACCAGTTTGGCGGCTCATCAAAGTGTCCAACTTACAGTGACTGTGTGACTGAGCAATTCCATGGATAGGTATGGACCCCAAAGAAATTAAAACATATGTCTATTTAAAAACTTGCACCTGAACGCCCTTAGCAGCAATTTCTCACAATGGCCCAAAAGTGTAAACTCAAAAAACATCCATGAACTGGCGAATGGATAGATAATATTCACATGGTGAAACACCAATCAGCAATAAAAGAACTTACAACACATGCCACAACATGGCTGGGCCTCAAAAACAGTGTGCTAAGTGAAAGAAGACAGTCGCAGAAGATATCACCTATTGTATGAGTGCAGCTGCATGCGACGTCCAGAAAAGGCACATCTGTGGACACAGAAAGCAGACTAGTGGCCTCCTGGAACCCGGACTAACAGCAAATGAACACAAGGGACCCGGCGTCCTAGAGCTGAGTTACAGTGATGCCTGTGCAACTTCGTGGATTCACTGAATAACCCACTGAATTGCGCACTTAAAGTGGTTGGGTTATATGACATGAAATAGGCCTCAGAGAGTTACTTTGTGAAAAATAAGGGAGTGGCTGGAGATTAAAAAAACTGTTCAAAGTTTATGGTACTTATTTTGTATAAACATGGTAAAACTTAAATTATAAACATATATACCAGCAACAAAACAAAACTTATTGTAATAATAGTTTTCCTAGTACTTTATCATTCTTGTATTATTGAAATAAACCCTCCTAGGTTACAGCATATCATTCCTTTAATAGAAAGATATATTTATTTAACTATTATTTAACATAGAATTTGGGTATTTCCACTTCACACCAGTCAGAATGGCCATCATAAACAAATCAACAACCAACCAGTGTTGGAGAGGATGTGGAGAAAAGGGAATCCTAGGGCATTGTTGGTGGGAATGCAGACTGGTGCAGCCACTGTGGAAAACAGTCTGGAATTTCCTCAAAAAACTAAAAATGGAACTGCCTTTTGACCCAGCAATTCCACTGCTGAGATTATACCCTAAGAAACCTGAAATATCAGTTTAGAAGATCCTATGCACCCCAATGTTCACGGCAGCACAAGTTACAACAGCCAAGTGCTGGAGATAGCCTAAGTGCCCATCAGTCAATGAGTGGATCAAAAAACTGTGGTACATTTACACAATGGAATACTATGCAGCAGAGAGAAAGACGGAGCTCCTACCCTTTGCAACAGCATGGATGGAATTAGAGAGCATTATGCTAAGTGAAATAAGCCAGGTGGTAAAAGACAAATACCGTATGATCTCACCTTTAAGTGGAACCTAATCAACAAAACAAACAAGCAAGCAAAATATAACCAGAGACATGGAAACAAAGAACAAACTGACAGTGATTAAAGGGGAGGAGGAGGGGGATAACAGGGAAAGAAGGAGAAGGATCAAGGCACATGTATAAAGGACCATGGACAAAGACAACGGGGGAAGGACTGAATGCGGGGGACGTAGGTTAGGTAATGGAGGAAAATGGAGACAACTATAATTGAATATCAATAACAAAGTTTTTTAAAATAAGAATAGAATCCTTCTAGCCACTGAGGGACAATCTCTGCTCAGAGGTGACCTGCTCCCATGTTCTGTGGAGTATACTATTGCTTAATAAATCTGCTCTCCCTCTTTCTGCTATAAACAAATAATTTGGGTATTTATGTGCCTGAGATTTTTTTATGTGCATAAGTATTTTTAAAAAATATTTTTCCTATTGATTTTGTTAGATTTAGTATCACTATGATATTAGCCTCATAAAACTAGGAAGGATCACAATACCTGATATCAAACTGTATTACAAGGCCACTGTAATCAAAATAGTCTAGTACTGGCTTAAGAACAGACACATAGATCAATGGAACAGAATAGAGAGCCCAGAAATAAACCCATGTCTATATGGTCAATTAATATCGACAAAGGGGGCAGAAGTATAAAATGGAATAAAAATAGTCTCTTCAACAAATGGTGCTGGGAGATCTGGACAGCTACATGCAAAAAAATGAAACTTGAACACCAACTTACACCATACACCAGAATAAACTAAAGATGGATAAAACTTAAATATAAATCACCACACCACAGAAGTCCTAGAGGAGAACACAGGCAGGAAAATCTTGCATATTCCATGCAGCGATATTTTCACTGGTATGTCCTCTAGAGCAAGGGACATAAAGAAAAGAATAAACAAATGGGACTTTATCAAACTAAAAAGCTGTTGCACAGCTAAAGAAAACATCAGCAAAATGAAAAGAGAACCAACCATATGGGAAAACATATTTGCCAATGATACCTCGGACAAGGGTTTGATCTCCAAAATATATAAAGAACTCACACGACTCTACTCTGGAATAGTTTTGTTAAAACTTGATAATTTTGTATCCAAATAGTTAATGTGTATAAGTCTACATGTAGCAATTCCAATGCTAGTTTTTTTTGTTTTTTTAAAGTAAATAACAGTGATTCTTTCTGGATAATGGAAGTGTTTGTGACCTTTCCTGATGTCTTGTGCTAACTTAAAATGTTGGGGTTTTTTTCAATGGGAATTTAAAACAAATTTGCAATAACTATTATGGTTCCAACAAAAGAGAGACGCTATTACTTGATATTTTGATAGACTAACCTATACAAACACCTGGGCCTATAGCTTTTTATGAGTAATAGTTCTTATAATGTCCTCTAAACATTTTTATACCTGCTTGAGATGTCTATACCTTGCACTTAATTTGCATTTCCACATCATTGGCATATATGGCATTTTCTTACATAAGTTTTTAAATCTTTTCTATGTCAGTTATTAAATCCTTGTCCTCATTCCTTTTGCTTTATATTTGTGTTTTCTCATATTTTTTTGGTCAGAATAGCAAAATATTTACTTATTTATAATTCAAAGAAACAAACCTTGGTTTTGTTTATTAATATGACTTTTTCTTTGTTTCTTTTTCCCACTTTCTAATTCATTAATTTTTTTCCTTTGGTTTCACTAATGCTTTGCTCCATTTTTGGGGGGGGTTACTATAATTTTCCATTTCTGGGTTCTACAATTTAATGCTTGGTTTATTTATTTTCTATCATTCTATTTATTTCCTATAACAAACTAAAGTTATGAATTTTCACCTAAATATAGCTTTGGCTGGACTCCACAGTTTTGATATATGTAATATTATTTCCATTGTATTTTCTATGTCCATAATTTTAGTTTCCACGTCTGAATTTTTTTTTCCTGAAGTATCTCTGAAAGAGTTTGATTTTTAGGTGTTTAGGGTTTTGGTGGTGGTGTTTCTTGCTGTTCCTTCACTGATAGTTTCACTGCATTACGGTCAGTAAATATGGTCCATACACTTCTGATCCCTTGGACCTAATGTCCCTTTTCATGGCCTGACCGGGTCCCTTTTAATGAAATATCCATGAACATTATTTTTCTCTTGGTGAGTAGAAAATTCCTTAAGTATTTCATATAAATCAAACTTTTAGCCACATTTTTCTATCCTCTATTTATGCGTTTATTTTATCTATTTGAAGTGTCACATTATTAGTAAAGTGTGGTAGTCTCCCACTATAATTCTGGCTTTTCTAACTTCTGAAGTCTTAACAAACTTGGTTCTATAATATTTAAATATTGCTCTGCTCATTAAAAGTAAAAGTTTAAGGCTGCTAAGTCTTCATTGTTTATTGTCCTACTTACCAATTTAAAATAAATTTTACTTACAAAAAATAAGTTTTACTTAATCATTTCTATGTCACATTCAGTATGTTTATCATAGGAATGTTAGTTTAATTAGCATGAGGCTTTGCAAAAAGAGCAGAAAAAGACAATATAAAATCCACAGACATTTTGCACTGGTTATTTTAATATATTTAATGAAACTATTTCCTGAACACTTAAAGAATCAAGTAGTGTAAAGCCAACTCTAATCCTCCTGACATTTCCCCATGTTCTCAGCTGCATTACTAAGGTCACTGTTTAATACCTGCTGCTCTCCAGGAGCTTCCCCGATTAAGTCTGATGACTGCCAGGGCCCGGTGACCACAGCTCCCAACCATCACCTTTTCCTGTAGAGGCACACACACAGCAGAGCTCCCGTTTTGTGAGCCTGCCCACGGTGACTCCCCAGTTCCCACGTGCTCAGGCACCGGTAGGACAGTTGTGATTGAGTCACTGAAGCAGGAGACAATATAAAAATTAAAAGATCATAAAACCAGTGTAGTGGAAAAGAGCTGCTATTTTAATCTTTATCAGCCTACAGAGTTGATCCTCTCAAATTGAACCTATGGGGATTAGATTCCCCCCAGAGAAGCCTCCGGTAATCCACACAAAAATGGGCTCCAAGGCATGTGGAGTTAGAATCAATAATCTACCAATAGGAGCGGGAAGGGAAAAAGAAACACTTTGTAGACTCTCCGAAATACCTTCCACAAGATGATGAATTTTAGCTCCCTGGAAATTAAAGCAGTTCGCACGAAGCACTTTAAAGCCCTAGAAGGAAGACCTGTAAAGTCAGGATATTACAGTGACATTAAATCTGAAGCAGCAGCCACAGCGGAGCAGATTAAAGGAAACCAAGCAACAGTTTTCTCTTTCCCTCCGAAGTAATTTGGGAAGCCTTCTGAGCTCGCTCAGCTTTGCCATCCATTGGCATCCCTGCTATCTGAGAAATTCAGAACTGAAAATATGTTTGACCTTAAGATTTTCTAAAAGTGTTAAATGTGGTTCTAATGTGGCCCCTCTTTGTTTTCCAGGTTTTTCTGACAAGAAGTGAACATGCTGGCAAGCATGAGTGACAGGCTACAGAAATCAAGAAACCATGTTCTTCCCTAAGTTCACAGCCTACTTAGGGTTTTTACAGAGTTTATTTACAGCATGGTTTTCCTAACCTAAAAATCATAGTACTGCACGCCTAGCAATAAAGAAGACCACGATTGTGGAGCCAGGATGCTATAGTTACATCCAACAGCTAAATTGTATTCAGAATTTATTAGGAGTTGCACCAACAGCAGCCGTACTTACAGTACTTTGAGGTAACTCCCACTGTGGTAAGAAAAAAAGGATAAATGACAGATAGTAAATGCATTTTTGTGCTTGGATTTCCTTGCCTAGTATTTTATAATCGTTTTATACAAATGGTTGGAACATTTATTTTGACAATGGGATTGTAAAAAGTAATTTCAATCCATAAAGGCCATGAATGCACGTCCTCTGCAGCCCTGGCTGCACCCGGGACTCATGTGTTGAGGTATTTTAGGTGTCAGCCCAGAAGATTCTGATTTAGTCCATCTGGGGATAGGGCGGTTGCATCTTCAAAAGTTCCCCCAAGTGATTCTGATGCATTTCTGCAATTGAGACTCACGTTCTAAAACCCTTCAATTTAGAAGTGGCCTCAGAATTCAACCAGTTCTCACTCTCTTTGATTTCCAGTAACTTCTTTCCAAAGGTTCTACCAGTTAACTTCCCTGGACATCTGCATCAGACCTCAGGCACATCCTCAAATGTAAAACATTCAAAATAAATCTTATTATTTTCCCACAAAATGTGCTTGACTTCCCACAGTACACCTGACAAGTCACATGACCACCCTTTCAGGCACTTAGGCCAAAAATAGGGGAATTAGGATCCCTGCACTTCATTTCAGTGTACTGACTATTTTGCCTGTTGAATATTTTTTATATCTATCCCCTCTTCTTCACCTCCATTTTCTTTAAGCACTCCTTCAACACTTCTGCCTAATAAGCATTACGAGTCCACGACTTCAGGGGTTTTCTCCAACCCTGCCCAGCTGTGAATCGCATGTTGCCTGGGCACCACTACACGACAGCTACCCAGGCTCGTCACAGACACCCACCTTTCTTCAGGCCCCCCCACCCCCATTTCTGGCTGGTTGTCACTCTCTCCACCACTGCTTTTGTCTTAAGTTTTGGTTTATTCAATACCTCCAAAACTCTGGTATTTCCATTCTTCTCCTTGTTTCCTTCAATAATTTGTCCTCCACCTGACCTTAGGGACTCACTCGCAGGATCACACCCGAGAGTGGCCACCCAGCCACTGCAGCCCCTCCACAACCTCTGGCCCTCTCCTCCCCACTGCACTCTCAGTACGCGTCCCACCCCAGACAGCCTACAACCCACTAACCCTTTCACCTCTGGACCACCCTTAGCCCTAACAAGTCCACTTTACTCTCCGTAGTCAGACGAAACTTAGAGTCAATCATTCCAATGACTCCGTTCTACAGACCCTTAACTCTGTCACTCTCACTGTCACACAGAAGCATGACCTGCTCAAACACAAACTCCTGTCTCGTCATGCCTGCACAAACAGAGCTGCACGGAAGAAAATTTCACACCTCTGGAGGTGGGTATCACTTTACATTCATGATCACCAACTTCAAGTGGGCCCTTCATGTTGCCTGGCAAGCAGAGTCCACCTCCCTAATCCATTCACTCTCCCGTCTCCTGGACTATCATTTATACCTTCTCTGTTTTCAAGCCTCCATCACCTCCTACTCCATCCTCACTCCCAGTTGATACCCTGCTGCTTCCTTTTTCACCCAAAATGGAAGAGCAATCAGAAGACAAACTTCTGTGACACCCCTAAACCTGGGGCCCATATACTCTGCACCAACTCCCTGACAAGGAACGAACTGTTGAAAAACCCACCTACTCAAGCACGTCACTCAGGCAGTTCAATCTTCCATATAATTTTTAAATTCTCTCCAGCGTACAAACGTGCAATTCTTTTCCTTTCTTTGAAAAGCATCTTTTGAATTATTCTTTTCTTTCACAACAAAAAAAGTAATGTAATTCTTTCTTCAACTTCTCTTGTTCTCTCTTGAAGAGACTCTAGTGACTTTCACTAACTCAATGCACCCAACACTCCTCCAAAACCACTCAGTTCAAGGTTGCCAATGAACTTCCGTGTTGGTAAATGCAACAGTCAGTTCTTGGTCCTCATTCTCACTTGACCATCAGCTGCATTTCACACAAGGGTTCCCTTGCTCTCCCAGGAATACTTTCTTCATGTCCAGGACACCACAATCCTGATCTTCCACCCACTGTACTTGCTGATGATCTTCTGTCTTTCCTTTGTTGCTCTGGAACTTCTAACTAGTTGTTTGACTTTTTCATTTTCATTTGTCTGTTCGTGATCTAATCTAGTTTCTCAGCAGCTTTAAATATCGTCTTTATGCTGATGGCTCCTAAATGTACATGTGCAGACTAGTGCTGTTCCTTGAACTCCAAGGAAGGATACCCCAATAATCATTCAAGGATATTGCTCTAGCAATCCTCTCCTCCTTATCTTTCATGTGTTTTTGTTATCTACCATATCATTCCCATCACATTAGTGCTGTTATCTCTTACAATTTAAAACAAAAAACAAAACCCTTGATCTCCCTTTCCTCATTAGCAACTACTAATTCACTTTTCTGCTTGTTTGCAGAAAGCTGAGAGTAGTCTATACTCATTGCCCCCCTCCCCCAACCCCGTACCCCTTCGGTCAATTTCTCTTAAGGCCACTCCAATCTAGCTGTTGTTCCCACCTCTTTCCCAAACTGCTCATCAACATCACTTCCAGTGGCCCCTGTGTTACCAACTGTAGTGGTCAGCACTCAGGGGCGTTCTATCACACTAGCTCCCATGGCAGCCTCTGGCACAGTTGTTTATTCCTTCATCTTTGACACACCTTCACCTTGGCTTTCAGGTCAACAGTCTTGCTTGGATTCTCTGGTTCCTCTTTATTGCAACAGTCATCTCTTGCTGGTTTTTCAACTTCTCTCCACCTCTTTGTGTTGGAGAGTTCTAGAACTCAGTCCTGGTCCTCTTTTCTCCTCTAGTCACACCACCTTCCTAAATGACTTCAGCGAGACTCATTTTAAATATGTCTATGCCTGCAACTCTCACATGTGTATCTCTTGTCCAGCTATCTTCCCAAACTCCAGACTCATATATCCAGCCTCCCAGTCTGTTCCCCATTTGGCTCACTAATAAGCATCTCCAACTTAACACATCCAAAACTGAGCTCCTAATCATTTCCCTCAAACTTAGTTTCTTCAGTTTCTTAGTTTTCTTAGTTTCTTCAGGCAGTTCTTTTGAGAAATCAGCTGATAGTCTTATGAGTACTCCTTTGTAGGTAACTCTCTGCTTTTCTCTTGCTGTTTTTAAGATTCTCTCTTTATCTTTAACCTTTGGCATTTTTTTTCTTTCTTTTATTGTCATTCATGTAGTTGTCTCCATTTTCCCACCACCACTTTCCCCCCGCCCCTCCACCTTCAATTCTACCCCTCTTTGGCTTTGTCCATGGGTCCTTTATACATGTTCTTTGATTACCCTTTCCCTTCTTTCCCATTATTTCCCTCCTTCCTCCCCTCTGGTTATTGTCAGTTTGTGCTTAATTTCAATGTCTCTGGTTATATTTTGCTTGCTTGTTTGTTTTGTTGATTAGGTTCCACTGATAGGTGAGATCATATGGTCTTTGTCTTTCACTGTCTGGCTTTTTCACTTAGCATAACAATCTCCAGCTCCATCCATGCTGTTGCGAAGGGTAGAAGCTCCTTCATTCTTTCTGCTGCATAGTATTCCACTGTGTAAATGTACCACAGTTTTTTGATCCATTCATTTACTGATGGGCACTTAGTTTGCTTCCAGCACTTGACTACTGTAAGTTGTGCTGCTCTGAACACTGGGGTGCATAGGTTCTTTTAAATTGGTGCTTCAGGGTTCTTAGTTATAATCCCAGCAGTGGAACTGCTGGGTCAAAAGGCAGTTCTATTTTTAGTTTTTTGAGGAAATTCCAGACTGTTTTCCACAGTGGCTGCATCAGTGTGCATTCCCACCAACAGTGTACTAGGGTTCCCTTTTCTATGAAGTGATATTGTATTGTGGTTTTAATTTGCATTTCTCTGATGGCTAGTGATGCTGAACATCCTTTCATATTATCTCTGGGCTCTGTGTATGCCCTCCTTGAAGAAGTGTCTGTGTAGGTCCTTTCCCATTTTTTAATTGGAGTGTTTGTCTTCCTGGAGTGGAGTCATGTGAGTTCTTTATATATTTTGGAGATCAAACCCTTGCCTTTGGCATTTTTATTACGATGTGCCTTGGTGTGGTCCTCTTTGGGCCCAACTTCTTTGGGACTCTCTGTGCTTCCTGGACTTGTATATCTATTTCCTTCACAAAATTAGGGAAGTCTTTCATTATTTTTTCAAATAAGTTTTTAATCTCTTGCTCTTTCTCTTTTTGCATCCCTATGATTTGGATGATGGCACATTTGAAGATGTCCCAGGGTCTTCTTATATTATCTTTGTTTTTTTGAATTCTTGTTTCTTCTTTTTGTTCTGGTTGAATACTATATATTGCTTTCTTATGTTCCAAATCATTGATTTGAGTCCTGGCTTCCTTCACTTCACTTTTGGTTCCCTGTAGATTTTTCTTTATTTCACTTGGTGTAACCTTCACTTCTTCCTTTATGTTGATGCTGCACTCAATGAATTCTTTGAACATCCTGTCACCAGTGTTTCAAACTCTGCATCTTATAGGTTGGCTATCTCCATTTCACTTTTGAGTTCTTTTTCTGGGATTTTGTTCTGTTGTTTGGGTTATATGTCTTTGTCTTCTCAATGTGGTAGCCTGTGTTTGTTTCTGTGTATTAGGTAGGGCTACTCTGATTCTCTATCTTAGTAGCATGGCCTATTGTAGAAAAGGTACCTGTAAATTGTGTGGGGTGGAGCCTTAGGTAATTGCCAGGGTGGGGCAACTTGCTTCACTGCTTTGTGGCTATGGGGTGAGGTAGGTTCGGAGAGGGGACACTGACGCTGACTGGCTTCTAGAGGTTTGCCAGGCACTTGTCGCATTTCTAGTCACTTAACCAACTCCTCATATGCAACCGGTGCCCTTCCAGCTGTTGCCCTGGTGTTGAAGCCCAGAGTGGGTGGGTTTGTGTATGTTTTAAGTCCATGCAGGCCCTTTAAGTGGAATTTCCTGAAAGTCCGGCAGTTTCTTCCGCTGCCTCAGCCCTCAGTGATTTTTTTATAATCAGAATTTATGGGGATTTACCTCTTGACACTGGGACCCTGGGCTGTGTAGTCTGGGATTCCTTGCTCCCAAGGTATGCCTCTTCATTTTTATCCATCATATGTGAATGTGGGACCACCCGTGCCTATTCAGCAGCCTCCACCTCTCCATGCCACACCACGCCTCTCCGCCTATCTCTTCATCTCCTCCCCGACTACCAGTCTGGATTAATGTGGCTTCTTTAAATCCTTAGTTGTTGGACTTCCATACAGTTCGATTTTCTGACAGTTCTGGGTGTTATTTGAGATTTAGTTGTAATTCTTTTTGTGGTTGTGTAAGGAGGTGACGTGTATCTACCTACGCCTCCATCTTGACCAGAAGTCCTCAATAAACATTTGATAAGTAAATGAAATACATCACTAAGTTATAATCTCTCCAATCAACTTCATCCTGCCTCCAGAGTGATCTAATTAAGAGATAAATCTGTTCACCTCAATTTTCAGCTTAAAACTCTTCAATGGGTCTTCAGGGCTATAGTTGATACAAAGTGAACTGTCTCTAGTGCAGGCATATCCCATAAATGTGGTAAGTAGAGTTTATGTGTGTGGGATGTGGTGGTGGGGTGGATGAAAAATAGAGAGTGCATGATCTACCTAAAAGCATTCAATTCAATTATTTTTAACAAATTTTGCTGGCTACTTGGCACCCCCTATATACAGAGTAAAGCACCATCTCCACAGCACAGCTTGGTAGGCACTAGGCAGACCTGCCATGCTTACTCCCTCCTGGGCCTATAAAATCAGAAAAATACAGACTGTGCATATCCACAAACTGAGTGGTTGCAATGCCTCTGAACACACTGCTTTGTCATTACTAAATAACCAGGCAAGGAAGCATGATGTCACTGTTGGCATAGTCTGAAATTATTATCTGGAGCCCACATATGTGAACCAGATGACTAAACTGCTAAGGGCAGTTTTTACAATTGTATGAGGTATTACAGTTGCATTTCAGAGTGACATGATTGGAGAATCTAAAATAGGTAAGCCTCCATTCAGTGATTTCAATCTGTCGGGACCGTACCTTGGACGAGAAGAACATCCTTACCATCCCCTTGAGCCTCTTTCCCATGAAGAACCTGAAGGCCTTGAGTGCACTCACAGAATTTCCCCCATCCTGAAATCTCCTGCAGTACTTTGCTGAGAATGGGTCCTTTGGGCTCATTACTGCATATTGCACTTCTTTCAAGATTTCTGCATCAGAACGCTCTAGCCAAAGTGCTCTGTGGGACTTGGACAACGGCATACAAGAACTTCCGTGAACTGACCAGTGTTTACTGGAAACAGACTCAACATTTCCAACACGCACTCCACTTACTTTTACCAAAAATCCACTCTCTCCTGTCTTAAGACTTTTGTAAATCCTAGATGGTCCTTTCTAGGCAAAGTGCTCCAGCCCAAAATCAACTTTTCTGGGAATCCTCCGCAGACCAGCTCAAGTCAGCTGATTACTTCTCTCCTTTGCTGCACTG
This sequence comes from Macrotus californicus, assembly GCA_007922815.1. Taxonomy (NCBI): domain Eukaryota; kingdom Metazoa; phylum Chordata; class Mammalia; order Chiroptera; family Phyllostomidae; genus Macrotus; species Macrotus californicus. The sequence goes on along the minus strand of VMDR010004976.1, from coordinate 25,654 downwards.
TATCCAGCACATATCTCCCTTCTTGTCCTTATTTCATTTGTTGTAATTATTGTTTTATCTCAATTCCATAGAGGCAATAACCATGTCGAATGTATCTCTGAATTACTGATGCCTAATCTAGTACTGGCCCTTAAGAGGCACTCAATTTTTTAAAAAATTTAACTTAATTATAATTACAAAAAGTGATTATATCAATGTGGCCAGAGTAAAGGCTACATAAGTCCTGGGAGGGAAGGGAGAATGGAAAGAAGGAAAGAAAACAAAGAAAAAGATACCCAAGTTATGTAACAACCAATTGTCTTCATGTTCCACATGAAGAAAGGCAGCCCTTTGCATTGGAAAGGATGTTACAATATGTCAGTTTTCATCTCTTGCCATTATGGGCAGAAAATGAAAAACTCTAACTTCTCAACATTGTTCAATTAAAGCTTAACCGCTACCCCCAAAAATGAATGTTACAATGAAATTTTTAAAGGCAGTCTCATTAGTATAATGGATTGATTATAGTCAGATAACCTGAGTTCATTCATTATACAGTGCTCCTTCTATGAGCTACTTTAACAGAATATTTATTTTTTTAACTAATGCAAATTGGTAAGAAAAACATTAAGATTCTCAAAAGATAAACTGTCATATGGTAGAGAATAAACACACAAAGTTTATATAAGAGGAAATATAAGTAGATTTAAAATATTAAAAATATTCAATTCTACCAATAAGAAGTACAAATTGAAATGACGAGGTAGCTACTTTAAAAAATACAGTTAAATGGGCATCTGCATGCCCTGTTAAATTAGCAACCTTGAGTTCACATTATACTACCTAACGCTAGTAGATTTACTGTTGGCATGTAGCAGGGCTTAATGGAACAGATCTCTTGGAAAGCAATTTGAGCACACAGCCAATAATTTATCATTAAGAAATTTTTCCAAAAGGGAGTGGGATACTAGATATTATTTATAACAATGAAAAATTAGAATCTAGAAATGCCCAGAAAGAATAGTTAAGTTAAAAAGGTGTGTTTACTCTTTGAAACATACACTGTCATCACAATAATTGCACAATAATGATTGTTCATTATGAAAAAATTATAGTAATAATAGGAATAATGGCTAATATTTAGTGAGCATTTGCTATGTGCCGGGTACTATGGTATTTCACACACATTATGAGATAGGTACCAATAGAGGGTTGCCAGATTTAGCAAATAAAAACATAAGATGCCCAGTGCAATTTGGATTTCAGATAAACAACTGTAATTGTTTAGTATAAATATGTCTCATGCAATATTATCTGTTGCTTATCTGAAATTCAAATTGACTTAGGCATCCTATATTTTATCTGGATACTAGCAACCACTTTACTGATGAGAAAACAAGAATACAAAGATTGTTACCCAGGGACATTGAGCAAATAAGCTGTGGTAAAATGGTAAGTTCACATAAAAGCAAAACAGAAATATTTGTCCATGAATGATTACAAATAGGTGAAACACACGTGCTCGTGGACATGGCTGAGAAGAAACATGGACAGGTGATGCTACTACCACCAAAATCCATTTACTGAGCGAGCATCCTGAGCACTGAACTGCCACAGCCTCCCACTCCCTTTTCACAGATGAAGACAGTGAAGAGGTAAACATTTTCCTCAAGGTTATAAAGCTAGTAAGTACAGGTTTAGATTCTGACTCCAAAGCTCTCGCCTATTCTACTTTGTCATGTTGATTTTACTGGGTGAGTTCATTTATTTTTCTTTCAGCTGCCGCTCTATCAATGTTGATATAAAAGTTTTCGTGTGATAAAATACAAACACGGGATGAATATTTCAGGAGATCTGAAAAACCTAGTCATTGGGAATTACTTTGGTTTAAAGCCATTGCCACATCCAACCGATGAAACACTTCAATGAAAAAGCCATGATGCACTTTTAAGGCAGAAACTGTGATTTCATTTTGAAAGGAGAAATACATAGTCCAACTTACCCGTTGAAAAATGAGGCTGCTCTCCCATTTCTGCCTCTCACTAAGCTCCTCCCCTTTCTCTAACTCATCAGCATGTGAACTTGCTTGTGCCTTCAAGGAAATCAGTTAAGAAGGGACTGGGAATTTTTCCTGAGCCAAACATATGGGAAAGCACATGTACACATGCAGACACAAAAATGCTTTCACAGTGAAAGCAACGCCCATCCTCTCCACAGAAGAGAGAATTTCAGGGTGGTCTCCCTGAGGTGTCAGCTTACTTTTTCCACGAGAGTTTAGCCCACATCAAAAAGTTTGTGCTTTTGATTGTTTATTCTCGAAGAGGCAGCTGGCCACAGGGCTGCCTGTGATGCCTTTACCACAGTTTGCTTTTGTTTTTCCCTCTTGATAATTACCTCATGACTAAATCACTCACTGGTCCATGTAGAGAAATCCTACAGAGATGAAAACACACTTGTTTAAATAAAACATTTATGAAGAAGCCCCAAAATGTCACTGAAGTAAATGCAAATTAGATCTTCACATATTATGCATCCAATATGCCACTCATTCCTTAGGAGACTATTTTCTGATTGCAATTAACATTAATTTTTAAAATTAATCCCATTGTGCATAATCACATCAATGTCTGTTCATAAAAATCCAGTGTTTTCAGGTTGATTCTCTTTTGACTATCTTTGAAAATGTGAATTAAGGATAATATTCAATCTTGATGATTATTTTGGAAACTTTTCCTTAGAAACTATATTTAATTATTATTTTACATGTACTCTTCTAATGAGTTACTTCACTCTAATTCAATATAATGTGACATTAGTAAAGTTTTCACATTCTGGCCTTTTAATGAAATAGTAGTTGGACATGATTTTCTCAATTTGTTCTTTTTCCGCCCCACTGAATGAACATAATAGATTCTCATGATATTTTTAAAGAGCCCACAAAATAAAAGCTTGGGGTAGTAATGTCAAAAGAAACTTAAGAATTAGTTGATTTGGGCAGTCACAGTACAAGGGTCACAGTCAAAACCCCAGACATTTGATTACCATCTTTCCCAACTGTAAGAAAGACACGTGAGCAGAGCAGAGTCCTGTGGACTCATCCTTCACTGATGGTCGTAGCGGTTGTCCTCTGCATGGCTGCACACCCCAGTCAGCCGAGGAACTCAAACAATACTGAAACTAGGCCCTGGCCCCAGAGGTTCCGATTTAATGTTTTAATTTTGTTTGTTTGTTCAAGCTCCCTAAATTGTTTCTAATGGTGAAAACCACTGGTCTAGAAAAAGCTTTTCCTGAGTAGGGTTAACGTCCACCTAGAAAGAGGAGTCATCAGTGATGTACCACGAGGCCCTGCTTCACGCGCTGACCAGGTAAAGCAGAAAATGAGGAAAAGTCTCTAGAAAAACAAAGCTAGAATGTCAATGGAAAACCAGTATCCTGAATAATTCATAAAACTCAAAGATTTCATATCATTCAAATTCATATAATTCAAAAATTCGTAATGAAAAACTGAGCCGAATCCTTAAAACGGCAGAGACTTTAACCTACGCTTAGAGATTAAATCCAATATAGAAGTACCGAATGGAGAAAGTAGGTCTGAAGATGGTTCTGACGGAAAGTACCCAGGAAATTTCCACTCTCAATAACACCTAGTCTTTGTACGTGTGATGTGTTTACCTAAGATGTACTTTAATTTAGACTCTTCCTTAAATGGAACCCATGGCCTTGGGCTGGTTTAGCTCTCCGAGCTTGCATTCGCCAATCTTTCAGCAACACTCCTCAAACCTTAATGTCCCTATGAATCACCTGAGGCTCCTATTAATACCCAGAATCATTTGCAGTAGGGCTGGGGTGGGGCCTGGGAATTTGTATTTCCAAAAATCTCCCAGATGAGGCTAATGGTGCTTGTCCACAGATAAGCATTTTGAGCAGCAAGGTCTTAGAAGACATTTTGAGGGCTGAATTAAATGACCTTCATAAAACCCTTGGCACAGACATGGATGGCACCCTACAGAAGAAGAGACTTGTGAGGGAAACAATAAAACATGGTGAAAACCTAGAAGTCCATGATCTGATCCTTTTTTCTTTTCCAGATGGGGAAACAACAGGTTGAGAAAAGTTAAAATCTCTACTTCCTAATAGCCAAAGGTGTGTAATGAGAAGAGACATTGTTTTGCATGGCAAAAAGTATGACCAAGATCAATGAGTGGAAATTGAAGAGAGCGTGCCATACAAGGGGAAACATTTTAACAGCAAGTGCTGTCCTCTAATCAACAGGCCTTCATTAGGAGTAAGAATGAAGCCCCAGAATGAGCACAGATCAGTTGATGATGCTAAAGACATGCTTCGGGTCACTGCTGAATATCTAACAGACACCACACATTTTAGTACAATTAAAAAAATAAAACAGAAACCTCCTTATTCCTCTCCTCACCCCAACTCTGCTCCCCCTGAAGTCTTCTCCTTTGTGGTGAGTTCAGATGCTTAAGTCAAAAAGCTTTGGAGTCATCCTTAACTTCTGTTCTCTCACGCCTCATATCCATTCCATCAACAAACCCTGATGCTGTACCTTCAAACAGTGTCCGTAGTCCAGTCACTTCTCATCACCTCCATTAAAACTACCCTGATCCGAGCCACAATCTCCTCTGTTTGGATTATTCCAATAGCCTTCTAACAAGTCTCTCTGCCTTCAGCTATGGTCTTCTTTACTCAACACAGCAGCCAGTGTATGGCCGCTTCTCTGCTCAACCCATTCTGATGGTTTCACATCTCATTCAGAGTAAAAACCAAAGACCACATAATAGTTTATAAGCCCCTACATGATCTTCTGCCTCAAATTCTTGATCAGATTTCTTGTTATTCTCTATCTTTTTCACTCTGCTTCAGGTGCCCTTGAACTCACAGTTCCTAGAATCACATTAACGACACTTCTACCTCAGGATCTTTGTACTTGCTCTTCCCTTGGCCATGAAGATTATTCACTGAGATTTGCAAGCTTATGTCCCACACTGCCAATACAGCGTGGAGCGAAAGTAGGTTTACAGTTGTTTGAATGGAAAAGAATACAACAATTAATAATAATACAAGAATAGACTGTGTTTCATGTACTCACAACTGTAAACCTACTTTTACCCCACTCTGTATGTGAAACAACCTAAAGACACTTAACAGAAACATTTTAATTGCTTTCATGGGAAAAAAAAGTGCTCACACTTAGCTTAAAGGTCAGCATTTTACTTTTCCATAGGAGGTACAGATGTAGGACTAGGTGAGCCAAATCACATTTTAGAAAATCCTGTCTTAACACCAAGTTAAGGAAGATGAGGTGCTATGTTCCCACATCCAAGTACTGCAACTACCTGGGCAAAGAATCACCCTTTTGAGGCCCCCTGGTCTGTAACCGAGGCTTATCCAACCACTAACAAAATGAACAAACATCCTAGATTCAATGTCGCTCTGCTGTCCACAGGGAATTACATGTTTTCTCCTTCTAAAACCAAAGTTCCTCAATTGAGCTTGAGAAAACCTAGCCACCACTAAGTAGCCATGGATGGACAATAGATGGAGAAAGCTGGAGTGTGCCATCCAGGTGGTTTTGGTTTTTTGTCTTTTTAGAAAAGGAAGTCACACTTTTAGAGAGACAACTCTCTCTCGGGACTCATGTCCAGGGCTGCTGTGCATGGTGGGTCCGGCTCACATTGCATAGCAGCAGAGGCGCCCCTCACAGTTTTGCTGTGCTGCTTCTCCAGCCACTCAGCTTTCAGGGCTCAGAAATGAAAGCCACTCTTGGCTTGCACAAACAGCTTCAGAGGGACGGAGATAAATGCATCTGATGTAAGAATTAATATGGGCAAAGAGAGGAAAGAGGGAAGTAAAGATGAATTCTAGCCTGAGCCGAAGTGCCCTGGATGAGAGGGTGCACACTGGAGGTCAGCTTCAGCCTCAGTTCCTCTCACCTTGCATTCACAGCCTCCCCCAACTCCTTCCTCAAAAGCAGGATACTTCTGGATGCAAACCTACAATTGTAGGGGGGTGCCTCAAAACCCCTATGCCATAGTTTAAGAAAGCAGAGTAGTGCTTTCAAGAACTCAGAGAGTATCAAGGCACATTCTTATCTAGGACTTTCTCAGCCAAGGAATCAGATTTGTCTTTTGTAAGGAGCCTCCTCTGTGATTCTTTCTCAAAGGCTGCCCAGTGCAGGGGCTGACGAAGACCTAAGAACATGGAATCCAGCTTGCGGATTAAAAAGAACAGAGGCATAAAATCGGCCAAAAACATGTTAAACACGCAACTCAGCAAGACACCTCATACAAAAGCCAAAAGCAACTACGTATTGGGAACAACAATGGGAACTGTGGCACAGTCATGGGAAGGAAGTGGGACACAGCAACACTAACGCTTGCTTTGGAGGAAGCATGCTAATAATTTTCTTGTTCCTGCTGCTAAAAAACAGAAGTCTCTGCACTTGGGACATCATCCTGGGCCCCCAATTAATTCATGAAATGAAGCTTGCTCGTTGGAGTCTGCAGTCTCTTCAGCCGCCACATTCAGCAACAAGACTCAGGAAGGCTGGACATTAAAACTCTGGGGAAATCATTTGGGACCAACAGTATTTCTCAGCTTAATTCTCCACTCTGAGTAACACATTACTGATCATCCGATAAACTTAATTAACATAACCACAGGCAATGGGGAACAATCATCTTTCTTTTTCAATAGGAAAAAAGCCTTTGAGTAGAGAAAATCTGCTGTAAACTTTTGACATGAATTCTCTTCACCCTACAGACCCATTGTGGGCATACTATCAAGGAAATGCTGTTTAAGTCAGGCTTAGTGTGTATCGCTTTATGAACCAAATAATTCTCTAATTTATCCTCTGGGTAAATAGATTTTTACATAATAGATTGCCTTAAAATGAGGTAGATTCGGGCTGGATAATTTGCACAGCAGTAGCTCATTTCCAATATTTACACACAGGAATGCCAGGGGAAGGCCATTTTTTTCACCCCATCTTTAACAATTCAACCACAATACACTTTTTTTTTTTAGTAGTCAGGCTAAGAGAATATTTGAAAAAATAATTTCTCCAGGTGAATAGAATCTCAAATAAATATTCAGAAGGAACTTGTCTTCTAGCAACCAGTAGCGGATGAGAAGACAGGGGAGACTCGGAGCCCTTGGGGAAAGCAAACGATTCCACCAAAACTGCCTCCTCCAACCCTAATTGGACAAATGCCAAAATAAATGAGCTTTCCAAAGTTAGGAGCTTCGCAACTTTCACTAGGGATAACTGCAGGTGCACAAGCCGTGACCGGTGAGCCCACCGACCAGCGTGCGCCCAGCGGTGGCAGCTGGTCGTGCCAGGCCCAGGCCGCCTCCACGCCAAAGGACCCGCAGGGAACAGGTTCAGGCCCGGCTGCCCAGGGCCCGGGGCTCCCTCCCCCGGCCCAACGCCATACCCGGTGCAGCCCTTCTCACCCCCAGACCAAGGAAGGGAAATAGGCGCTCCGCCGCGAGGATGAGGCGTGCCCAGTGGGATTCGGTCGCAGCCCCGGGCCATCCCCAACTCCCAACTTCCCAGAGTTTTCCTCCAGCCTCCTCCCCCTTCCCACTGCCCCTAAGGCCGCCGAGGCCTCCCCTCGCCCGCAGCACAGAACCCGAGAAGTGGAGCGCGGAGCTCTGAGCTCTGGAGCCTCCCCCAGGAGCCTGAGCGTAGGTAGCGCAGGTGGCGGGCGTGGTCCCTCCAACCCTAACCCAGCCCACCCGGAATCGGCCTCCGCACAGCATCCTCCACTGGGCTCCTCGCCCAGTTCCAGCATCAGGCCCCGGTGCGCTGGTTCCCTATCCCCTCGCCTAGCTCGGCAGCAAGCCCCCACCCCCACCCCGCACCTCTTCCCTCCAGTCCGCGTTGCTCTTCTGTCTCAGGCCCCTGTGCGGCCCCAACTCCCAGCTCAGGGGCCTCCAGTCGCGCCGGGCAGTGGCCGCGGCACTCACCTGGGTCTCGGAGACGGGGTCTGGCGCGGTCCCGCAGGTGGTAGATAAAATCCTGGCAGCTGTCGTGCTCCAGGGCCCCACGGGCACAGAGCTCGGCCAGCAGCTGCAGCGCCTGGTGACAGAGCGCGTCCCTGGCTCCGGGCATCGTCCCCCCGCATCCTTGGACCGCGCCGGGCAGGCGGGCGCGGGAGACAACCCTCCGCCTGCCAGCTCAGAGCCGCCGCCTCCGGGCCGTCCGCGCTCACTGCCAGGGACCCGCCGAGAAACGGCCCGAGCCCCAGCCCCAGCTGGCCCGGCCTCCCACCGGTTGCATGCAGCTCTTTGCCAGCCGGTCGTCGGTCGTTCAGGCTTTCCCTCTCCTTCCGGCCCCTCCGTCCCTCCCCCGGCACCAGGAAAGGCGGCGCCGCACAGACCAGCGCGCCTCGCTCCTAGCGCTCCGCCCGCCACTCGTGGCCGCCCAGGGCGGGGCCGGGTCAGGGGTGCGCGCGGTAGAGTGGGATCTCGGTGGTCCCTACTTGGGCGTCAGCGGGGAACCGGGGGCGCTTGCCGGCTCCTAGAGGAGCGCGGAACTCGGCTCCGGACCTCGCGCTCAGAGCGGTCGCGCCCAGGCTTGGAGAGCGAGAACGGGTGCGCGCTCCGAGCGCTCTCGCCACCGCACCCCTCCGACCCGATGAAAACCAACCTCTCCCACCGTCCCTCGCCTCGTGTGGCCAAAGCACATTTTGGGGTGCGTTGCGGAAAAGGTGCAATCTGGACCACACCCGCCAGAACTGGAGAACAGAGCGCCGGCTTCAAACTTGAAAAGCACCGCTTGTCCATAAACCACGGGCCTAAGAGTGCTAGATGCACAAATGTGGGATTTGGGGTCAAGATTCGCCATCAAATATAAGATTTCCCAAGCGCAGGTGGAGGCTTTCAGATCAGACCTAAGGTCAAATAACTGGCACCTGAGAAAGACACTGCGACGCACCTGGAACTTCCTAGGTCCTGGCTCGTTTTCCAAGCAACTGATGGGAAATCCGAGGGTTGCCAACATGTTTCCAGCACCCACCAAAGAAGAGTATCATATCACTAAATTTTGAATTTTTGGAAGGGAACACAGGGCACCTCTCATACACCCACATCTTCAGCCTTTCAGGCAATAAGCCCAGAAGTAACTACCGAGTACTGAGCTCTTTTGTTTGTATGTGTGGGCATTGTGCCACAAGCCTTTTAGATACATAATCTCATTTAATTCCCTGGACAGCCCAACGAGGTCTGTATGAGTTATCCCTGTTTTGACAATGAAATACCCGAGACTCAGAAAAATGTCACCTGCCCAAGTTCATATGTGGGGAGGCAAGGTAACCGTGGGTTTTGGGGTTTTTTTTTTTTTTTTGCTTTTACATACTAGTGTGTGGGCCCCACCCCCACTCTACAATAATTAAGAGCAGAATCTCTACAGCCGGCATTCTTAGCCATAAGGTGGTATGGTTGCTAGGGACATCTCACAATACACCATGTTGCGCAGAAAGGTAATTCAGGACAAGTTTTGAAATCCTGCTGTGAATGCTGCCAGGGCCTGAAAGACCTTCTACTGCAGGGATTTTCAACCTTTTCATCTTGTCGCACACACAAACTTGTTACTAAAATTCTGCAGCACACCAAAAATATATTTTTTGCCCATCTGACAAAAAAATAAATGTAACTTTGATTTAGTCACACCATTGTCTATTGTTGTGTTGGCTGCTGTCATTTTTTTATTTGACAATCTACGAGAAAAGAGGTCCGTGCCCCTGACTAAATAGTCAGGTATTGCATGTTTTAAAAATTCTTGCAGCACATCGGTTGAAAGTTACTGTCCTATTGGAATAGCACAGAAAATGAGGAATTGTAATGGTAAAGATAACTCCAGAGAGTTGAGAAAAGGCAAGTAAACTCTCCACCCTGAGAAATCAGGGGGCAGAAGAAAGCGCTGAGAGGGAGCCTGCGGAGGAGGCCCTTGAAAGGAGGGAAAGAGTCGTGAGGTGGAAAGGGAATCAGAGAGTGTGGTGCTAGGGCTGGCGCAATAATGGTGGGAAGGAGCTGTGTTAAAGCATGCAGAAGTCTAATACTGACGTGACGATGTCGGGGAGAAACTGAAAACAGTAAGAAATTAGTTTGAGCAACAACAGGGATGGACCTCGAGGGCATTATGTTAAGTAAGCCAGACAGAAAAAGACAAATACCATATGATTTCACTGACATGTGGAAGCTGAAAAGACAGATGAACGAACAAAACTAAACAAATAAACCCACAGATATAAAGAACTGATGGTTGCCAAAGAGGTGGGGTGTGAGAGGGTGGGTGAGAAAGATGAAGGAGAATAAGAGGTACAAACATCCACTTGTAAAATAAATAAGCCCTGGCAGGACACTCAGTTTGGTTGGAGGGTTGTCCTGATATTCCAAGGTTGCAGGTTCCACCTCTGGCCAGGGCACATACAAGAAGCAACCAATGAGTGCATTAATAAGTGGAACAACAAATCAATGTTTCTCTTTCTCTCTCAAATCAATAAATAAGTCAGGAGCCTATCATGTACAGAATAGAGAATATAGTCTATAATACCAATAACTGTACAATGACAGATGGTTACTAGGCTTATCGTGGTGATCACATTATAAGGCATATAAATCTATAATCACTATATGGTACATGTGAAACTAATGCAATATTTTATGTCAGCTGTCGCTTTAATTTTAAAAATTAAGAAAACATTACTTTGCTAATTCAGGCAAGATATGAATAAAGGCCTAGATTGGGCTAAAGGCATTGGCTGATTTCCAGAAACATCCACATTTGAAAAACATTTATTTCAAATGTTAATTGACAAAATTGTGACCAATGGAATGAGAAAGAAAAGACAAGAAAGTTTCAGAAACTGACCTGGGTCTTATGTGGTTGGTCCCGGATGATACCCTGAATTGCATGCCTATGATTTAGGAGAGATGGGTGTCAGCAAAAGCTCACTGCTACCAATCTAATGCCCACAAGAGTCCCCACCCTGGGTGTGGTAAAGGGAGAAACTTTATTCAAATGAACAGTTTGCAAAACAAGAAATCACACCTGCAGGAAAGAAAACATGTGCTTCACAAAGATGAAGAGGTAGCCTGCTTTTATAGAGGAAGTTGCAACCCTGGCCTCTGATTGGTCCATTTTTATGCAAATAAGAAATCCAAATTTGCAGTTTGATTGGCTGGAATAGCACTTATCCTGACTGGTCAACTTTGAGTGCTTTGATTGGTTGTTATGGAGCCTCTCTGATTGCTCAACATAGATGCAAATGAGGATATAGCTGCTTAGTTCCAATTGGATGTGGGAGGTCTGAGCCCACTGGTTGAAAGATGATTCCAGTCCTCCTTTTTTTTTTTTTCTTTAGATTTTATTTATTTATTTTTAGATTGAGGGGAAGAAAGGGAGAGAGAGGGAGAGAAGCATCAGTGTGTGATTGCCTCTCATGAACCCCCTACTGGGAACCTGGCCTGCAACCCAGGCATGTGCCCTGACTGGGAATCAAACCAGGGACACTTTAGTTTGCAGGCCGGCACTCAATCCACTCAGCCACACCAGCCAGGGCTAGGAACTCCTTTATAAGGTTCAGATGGCAGGAACACAATGCAGGGGGCTTAGAAGCTCAGTTTGTGACCTTCCCCTGAAATTCAGTGTGGGTGGCAGGGCTCTGTCAGCAATGGCTGCTAGACTCTGGCTATGATTTGGGGGCCTAATTAACCACCAGGAGTCCTTTTTGGCAAATATATTCCTTCTCAGGGTTCACGGGGGAAATTGGCAATCATCCGTAGAAAGGTAGAGATTGAGTTGCCGCCACATTGTCTAAGTTCCTCCAGGAAAGAAGAGCTGGAAAAATGGGAGAGAATTTTGTCATGTAAAATGTGGCTTAACAAGGACAAGAATGATAAGCAGCAATCAAAGGAGAACTCAGACAGAGGGGAGTCATGGGGGCCAAAGGAGGAAGCACAGTGGATGGAGGAGTGATCCACAGCATCACCCGTCACTGCAACTTAAAGAGAAAAAAGCTGTCCTTTTGCCCTAACCGATGTCACTCAATTGGCCATCAGCCCACAAAGCAAGGGGTTACCACTTCACTCCCAGTCAGGACACATGCCCGAGTTTCAGGTTTGGTTCCTGGTTGGGGTGTGTATGGGGTGGGAGGAGAGGCAACTGATCAATGCTCCTCTCTTGTACCAATGTTTCTCTCCCTCTCTTTCTCCCTCCCTTCTCCTCTGTTTAAAAATAAGTAAATAAAATATTTAAAATAAACTCAAAACTGTCCTTTGGATGTAGCAGACAATAAGACACACAAGACTTACACAGAATAGTTACTGTGCAACATACCCTGTGGACGTTACTTAACATTTTTGTGCCTAAGGTTTTCATTAGATTATACTAATATGTGCCTCACTGGGTTGTTATAAGATTACATAAAGTATTTAGCATAGAGTTGCCACACCGCAGGGGCTCAATCAATACGTTTTTTGTCATTGCTGTTGCATGTCTACTACAGTGTGCTAGGTGCCAAACACAACTTCCCTAAGTGGTAGATGTCATTATTTTCTATTTTACCGGTTGAAGAAAGTGAAATCACGTGTTTAAGGAATTTCCTCAAGGACAAATTGGTAGATTGTTTCCAGAGACAGCCACAACCATCCCTCCCGTTCCACAGGTCCTTTTGCAATGTGACTTTACTACTCCTTCCACCAAGTTTCCCTTGCCCTTAACTCTGGGCTGGTCTTGCAACTTACTTTAACCGACAGAATGTGTGGAAGTGATATTCTGGTGTCAGTGGTATTCTGGTTGGCTAGGATGTGGAGAAAAGGGGATCCTGGTGTACTGTGGGGAATGGAAATTTGTACCGCCTCTACGGAAAACAGGGAGATTCCTTAAAAAATTAAAAATACAACTATTTTTTATTTGGTCCAGTTACCACACATCTCAGTATATGTCTAAAGTAAATGAAATTAATATATCAAAACACAATCTGCACCCTTAACCTCCAAAACATGGAAACAACCTAAGTGCCCACTTACAGACAGTGGATAGGGAAAATGTGGTATGTGCGTGTGAGTCTGTGTGTGCTATACATATACAGACGGAAAAAGAAGGAAATGCTGGTGCTTGAGACAACATGGGTGAACGTGGAGGGCATTATGCTAAGTGAAACAATGGAATAATCCATAGCATCACTTATGTGCAGATACTTAAAAAAAATTAAAAAGGTGATCTCATAGAAACAGTGGCTGCCAAGGGCTGAGGGTGGGTAAAAGGGAGAGATGTAGGTCAAAGGCACTTTAAACATATACAATTTTGCCAATTATTCCTCAGTAAAGCTGGAAAATAGAAACATAATAAAAGGAATCCCATGAATCTTTCATGCTGCTCTTAGACCATATCCTCACTCCTGGTCCCAAGAACCAGCTTCTATCCTTCAGAGATGGTTGGGGATCCCTATGACAGAACTCTGTATTGTCATTTTGCTTGATTCAGTGCCTTGCCGAAGAGCTGCCTTTAACGAGAGAAAGATTCAACTCGCACGACTTGTTTTTCATGAGCTCAAGCTATCTCCCGGTGACCGGCACTCTGCCGGACACCCACAAACCGCCTGCTTCATTGTCCCAAACAGCTTTTCATCCTCACACTTGATTTACAGCCCAAACATAATTCATCTGGACCAGAAGACTAGTTTGGCCTTCCCTGTTGGGAGTAAATTTTTTTGAGAAAGAAAACAGAGACAGATTTGGGATTGGGTAGCTCCACTTTTCCCAGGTGTCTGCTATGGTACCAAGCAGCAAATTGTTCTGGGATGCTCCAAATCTTTATTCTTCCTTCCGGGGCTGTGTCACTCCCGAGTTTCATCATTGCCAATTACAAATTATAACTCCAATTTCTTTGACTTTAAAGAGGAAGGATTTATTAACTTTAATATTTAAAAGATACCCCAATGAAAGAATTGTACTGAGAGGAACAGAAGGCGATGTTCCGGGTCAGAAGGCCTGGCACTCCTCCACTGTCTCTTCTTAGAAGACACTCATGGTTCCACATTTGCTCATCTTTTCAGAATGAGGCCAGAGGAGAGAGCAGAGGTCAGATTTCTGCTAACTGAGAAAAACCTGGACCTCCGGACCCTCTGCTACCAAGTAACTTTTTTTTTTTTAATCCCCACCAGAGGACATGCTAATTGATTTTAGAGGGAAGGGAGGGGGAGAGAGAGACCGACATCAACTGGTTGCCTCTCATATGCACCCCAACAGGGACAGAATCTGCAACCCAGGCATGTGCCCTCACTGGGAATCGAACCTGCAACTTTCAGTGTACAGAACAACACTCCAACCAACTGAGCCACACCAGCCACAACAGCTTTAAAAAAAAAAAAAACTTTTGATGTCCCTGGAGCTTCCTTTCAAAGCAGCTGTTATCCCTCACCTGGGACAGGTTTGGGAAACTGCTGGAGTCACTCTGGCTGTTGGAAAGAGAAAGGATAATGAAGTCCCAAATTGCTAGACTGTGTCACAGTGGTCATGGAATATTCAACTAGCTAAAGAGCAGCTTGAAGAAAAGATTCCAAATAACCAACACCTCTCCTCAGCTTCCACAGCAAGCTGCCCTCCATCCTCAAGGCTGAAAATGGGTGTAGAGCAGCTTGACCTGCCCTCAGGTGCCTGCTTGTTAAGAGAAGAGGTCAAAGTGCATGTTATTGGGTGAGAATATTTAGGTATTAAGTACTTAAATAAGAGTCTCAACAATCCCTTTCTTGCTCTTTTGTTTAGCAACAAATGGCTTTCACCGAAATCTCTGGGTACAGACAGAGAGAGGGGCATCTGTTTTATCGCCCTCCAGCCCTATCAGAAGAATCAGCCTGTATAAACCAACCTTGTTACTACTATACTGATTTTTACCCAAGTCCTAACTTTGCTTAGATTCCTCACTAATGAGCACCCAAAGCTAAATTTCTTCGTCCTGTCAAATCTTCACAAATGTGTTGTTTCTTTGTCTAAAAGGTATGAAAAGCTGGGCTGGTCCGATCGTTTCTCTGAGCATCATTCATGATCTCCCTTGTGCACACATTAAATTGGTTTTTCTCCTGTTAATCTGGCCTTGTGTCAATTTTATTGTTCATTCAGCCATAAGAACTCAAGAGGGACAGAGTGGGGAATTTCCCCTCCCCCACACTATTGAGTGATCACTAAGTGAGGATTTTTGTTGCAACTTCTGCACTGAATATTAAATTTCCATATTTAAGCTTTCTTCTTCTTATATCTTGCATTCATTACTCAAAACTTTATCCTCTCATTATACTCGTACTTTGAGTTACCCCTACTTCACATCTTCTTGACGTTTCGTTCCCACCTTTAACTGACCTGCTCCTAACTTCCTTCTTTCTTGTTTTCTTTCCATAAATCCATTCTGCAAAGCTTTTGTTAGAATCAAAGTAGAATTTGGAATCCTGGAGGTCTTTTTCAAACTTATTATATTATGATGTTTCTATTATTTTACTATAGTTTTTTTGAGCTCATGCAATGTGCCAGACACTCTAAAAACGCTCTACATATATTAGCTCACATTATCTCCATATCAACCCTATGAAGGGCTACGTTGCTATTAATTATCTCTACTTTCCAACTGAGGAAACATAAGCACAGAACTTAAATAGCCTGCCCCAGGTCACACAGCTAGTCAGTGGTTGCAATGGCTTGTGTGACTCCTGAGCCCTGCCCTCCTTTGTAGGTGGGTACCATGGGTCCAGGTGAAAGCAAAGACCCCACACCCTGAAGCCAAAGCCAAATGAGCCCAAATGGCCAAAAGAGCAGCACCGGCATTGTGCCTTCGCCAACTCCGGTGGGTGAAATAATATCTAAGCTTTAATTTTGTTTTCTGCATGTGAAGATGGGCAGGGTGTGACCAGTGTGCATTTAAGTCCTGTGTGGTCTTTCCAGACTGGCCTAAGTGTTCGTTTATAACTGACATGTACTGAGCAATTTCTCTGTACCACATACTGTATGCTGTGCTTGGCATAAATGATGCATTGCCGCAACTGTCTGAAATAGATAATGTTATTATCATCCTGACTTTATAGATGGGAGCACTGAAACTGAGTCCTGAGTCACCTGCCCAAGGTCATCCAGCAAGCCGTGGAACAGACTCAAATCCATGCTGGGCAGACCCTACAGGCTGAAATCTAACTGTTACACAGTATGCCTCCCCATGAATTTCGTATGAGTTACCTGGCAGGACTTTTCATGTTTTATATACATTCTTGGAGACTCTTATGATCCCCCTGGACAATCACAGGAAAACCAAATCAACACTCTAAAATGAATTATATACAGCTTACTAAAAAATTGATTAAAGCCCAGGCAGTTATACAACAAACTACAAGCAAAACACTACATGTTCCTATTATTCTACTAACTCAGTCCCACCTGACTAAAAGCCTGGCAATCCCACTGCGGTCTGGATCCTCTCCGCTGGTTTCTCCTAGCATGCTCCCTTCTGCTCCTGTCTTTGGCGTGGACATTGGAATTGCCTTCCTCCAACCCAGAGGCCTCAGTTTCTCCATCAGCTACTCATCAAAGTTCAGATTTTGAGTACAGAGTTTCCACTAACTAGACATGCTTTCCTCCCATTCTGCAAAACAATCGCTGCCCTTTACCATACGATTATTCTTTTACTCCGTGTGTGCATGTGTAGGTATGTGTGTTTTGAATAACCTCTGCCTTTGTGTTGGGAAAACAGCCACAGTCTCGGTCAGTGTAGGAAGTGACGATCGATCGATCTGTCTCTTGCAACACAATACAACTTCCCTGGGCTCACATGGATGTAGCAAATGAGCGATTATTTTACTTTTGAATCATTTTATTCCCTTTGGAAAAATAATGGTTTCCAAGGAGGGTTGGAGATCTTTGGGGTTCCTTAGGGCACAGTAGTGAGCCAGGCTGAGGGCTTACTTCACTATTTTTGAAGGGTCTTTTGAGTTTTGACCTCTTCTGAGAGAGTGCAGGTACTGAAAGGAAGGGAAACTCATCAAGTTTAGATAATAAAGGTTTTATGCAACATCTGAACTTCAATAAACTGCAGATGGTTGCCTGACTTTGAGAGTTTAATTAGAAGAAGAGGTGTACCTTTTAAACTCTAACTTGAACTCCCATTGATTAAAATAAAAGCATATCCCTTAATTTTCTTTTAGATCTTCAAAAAAAGAGATTATATATCAGTTGTCCCACTTGAAATAGTCCTATTTAAAGCAACACAATGTTATCTGTGAACTGCTTTAAGGGTACAGCCTCAATAAAACAGGAACACATGGTCTTGTTCATTTTTGGTTTAAAAATGTTTGGAATATTAAAAGATATAACCAAAGCTTGTCTTGAAGGATTTTTTTAAAGCCTTTTAATATGACATTTATGAGGGAAGTGTCTTGCATATATTATTCAAGAAAGAAAATGTAGACAAGTTTTCTAAAGTGTTTTTCCCCCTCAATTATGTTCCTACTTTTCTTCAGTTACCTGTGGTATTTAGGGTCAACCGAAGGTGAAATCACTTCAGATTTGAAGCAAATCTGTTACATATAACTTCAAACACAGATGCGACTCCAAGTGCAGAAGATGGTTGTTACCTTCACAGACACCCAGGGATGGAGTGGGGGAGGTGGAGAGAACTTAGGACCGGAGGGGTGGGAGAACAACCATCTCTTGCCCTCTGAGATCTTGGTTTTCTTTTATCACAGGCTCCTCCCTCATTCTCCTTTGCTGACCTCTTTTCGACCTGACCTCTAATTGTTGGGTGTCCTGAGCTTGGTTTTTGGACCTCTAGTCCTGTCTTGCTACCCTTTTCCCTACGGCATTTCATTCAGTCCTAGGACTTTAAATTCCCTCCACATATCAATGACTTTCAAGTCTCTATCTCCAACCATAATTTCCCTCCAAACTCATATGGTAAACTGCCTGCTTGGAAGTGAAACTTCACCTTCACTTCAACCTGTTTCTTCCCAACCCTCCTGATGTAAGTAAATTAGTGATTTAAATGCTCTGGTCTACACTAACGCATCATTCCCTTTGTCCTATTCTCTTTTCTCTCCCTCCTAATTCAATCCACCAACAAACTTTGTTGTTTTTAGATGTGTAGTATATTTGCAATCTGTTTCCTTCTCTCTGTTCCCACTCCATTACCTCAATACAACTATTATCTTCTGCCCGGGCCCTGCAATCACCTACTATAGCAGACTGTATTTTGTTGTTTACACAGCATCTATTCATCTCTAGCAGAACCCTAATGTTTTTCTTACAGCCACGTTCTTCCACCTGGCCAGCTGCTTCAGGGAAGTCTGGCTCCAACCCCACATCCCAGAGGTCAGTACCTAATTTGTACAAGGCAACTGTGGCAATACCATTCTCCTTCCTGGTGACTGCATAGGAAGGAGCATCAGACCAAATTGTGGCCAACGAGACACGAGGGAAAGTTTTTGGAGGGCTCTTGAGTAAGCCTCCTCACTCTTACAAAGGAATACAAGGAATATAGAGCCTCCTATTTCTGGATATTGTCATATCTAATTTGATACCTGGAACTGTAACAGCCAAACTGAGACCAGCCAGAGGAGGGAACGGACCCACAGAGAAGGGCATAACCTTGAGAGCTCTAGGAAAGTGGAGTCAGAGTCTTGATGGCCCAGTAGCCCCGCAGAGTCCCTCCTCTGTGCTTCTCGTCATGGGAGGGGGGTCATTTCCATATTAGTCAAACTACTTTGAGGTAGTGTTTTTTGTTACTTGCTTTCAAAGGCTTCTGTGTCAGTCTTAAGTTCCTAGTTGCCAACAATAAAGCCTACTAGATAGTTTAAGCAAATTATGAAAGAATGCCCTGGAGTGAATCAGGTTTGGAATCTAGGAACAATATCATGTTGCATCAGCAGATAGAGCCAAAGACCTTACCACTCCCACCACCAGCAGAGGTTCAGGTTGGGCACGAGAGTCATCACCAGCCACTTAACCTCTGCCTCCTGTGCAAGCTGAATCTCCCTGTACCACCTTCCCCAGGATCAGTTCTCTGAAGCACCCCCTTCTTCATGGCCTTATTTCCTGAATTGAAGTCCCAGGTACATGGGTTCAACTGGCAAAGCTTAGGCCACTTGACTTTACCCTAGCTGCAAGGGAGGCTAACAGAGTTTTTTCCCACTTCCACTTTGGGGTGGCAGGGCTCAAAATGGGATGCTTTAGTGCCCTGCCTGGCATGGCTCAGTTGGTTGGACACTGCTGGTTCGATTCCCAGTCAGGGCACATGCCTGGGTTGTGGGCCTGGTCCCTACTGGGGTGGTTGATCAATGTTTCTCTTGCACATCAATGTTTCTCTCCCTCTCTTTCTCTCTACCTTCCCCTCTTTCTAAAATAAATAAATACAATCTTTTTTAAAAAATGGGACGCATTAGTCATCCACTGCCATGTGACAAATTACCTTAAACTTAGGAACTTAAACCAACAAACATTTGTTATTTCAGTTTCTGACTGTCAGGAATCTGAGAGCAGCTTAGTGTGTGGTTCTGGTTCAGGGCTCTCATGAGTCAAGCTGTCAAGTTGTCGACCAGGGCCGCATCATCTGAAGGCTGGACTGGGGATGCTTTCAAGAAGGATGGTGTTTGGCTGTTGCTAGAAGCGTCAGTTCCTTGCCCTGTGGGCCTTTCCACAGGGATACTTGGGTATTCAAGACAAGACAGCTGGCTACTACAGAGTGAGTGATACTAAAGAGAGATAAGAGCCCCAGACGTAAGCCACAGTCTTTTGTTACCTAATCTCAGAAGTGATGTACCATCACTTTGGTTGGTTCTATTCGTCACACCGACTAAACCCTGGTACAGTGTGAGAGGGGACTACTCAAGGGTGTGAATGCCAGGGTGTAGGGATCAGTGGAAGCCATCTTGGAGGCTGGTTTCCTCAGTGGGAAATCTGCCAGATACAGGAAGAGGTGTGAAAGGAGCTGCCTGACCAGAAAGCATGAACAACACTCATTAGCACAGTGCTTTCCTGTCTTACTCACCTTGTGGCAGACACGGAAAATAATGCTATTTATTCAGCAGGCTCACGTTAGAGGATGAGTCTATTTGAAGACAAACCAACCCTATGGCTTTGACCAGCCCAGTCCTCTCCCGGTTACATAAGGACTGAAGGAATTACTATCTTCTACACCTACAACTTGTTTATGTGCTAAAACATCCTAACTGATGCATTTCCTAAACAGTCTTCCTTCTTCCATCCTTGCCTCCTATAATCCTTGCTCCTAAGAGCTGCTATAGTGATCTTTTAATTCATGAGTTAAATCACATTGATTCACTACTTAAACCTCAAATGGCTTCCAATTGCACTGGAAATTAAACCCGAACTCCTTTGTTTGATCTATAGTGTCCAGTATAACTGAGCTTCCCTCTGCCTTTCTGACACCAACTTGTACTACTCTCCCTCTTGCTCAATTTGTCTGTCACACTGTTCTCCTTCTGTACTCAAATACAGTTTGTTCTCAATTCACTGATGTTTTACCTGCTCTGTTCCTCTACCTTAGACACATACCTTCTGCTGGCTCCTTCCTTCTCTTCATATTTAGCCTGACATCACTCTCTTAGAGAGGTCTTCCCTTACTGACCCTATTAAATGCTCTGTTTAATGTTAATCCATTTCCTTTGTATTACTTATCACTATCAAAAATGATCTTGCTTATTATATCAGATCACAAATATTCAGTAAGCACTTCCTATGTGCCAGAAACTGTCCAGGTGCCAAATATGTCTTTGCTTGTTTTTTACTTATTCCATCCTTCATTCCCCATGAGGGTAAGCACCTTGTCTATTGCTGAGAATCGAGCATCCAATACAGTACCTGACATGTATTAGTGTCCAGTGAGTATTTGTTGAATGAAAGATGGCAGATAATGAAGGGCAGTACTGAAATACAGATGGGCCAGGGTACTCGTGACAGCATGGGGTCGGTAGCTTGACACTTAGGAACCAGAGTCCTGTGTCAAAGAGGCATGTGAATCAGGAGTTCAGAATCCAAGTGCGCAGTCTGGATGGGGTATATGCAGGACAGGGAGTAGGACCACAAGCACTGTGGGAGGAACTCATTCATGGAAAGGAAGTAAGCTTCCATAAGTAAGCTTCCCTCCAGTGTCACCTTTCTTACTGTCAGTCTTATCACACATCCAAGCTAGTCAAGTGCAAGTGCAATGGCAGCTACTGAATAGTGTCCCCCCTCAAAAAATTCATGCACACCTGGAACCT
Organism: Macrotus californicus; assembly: GCA_007922815.1. Taxonomy (NCBI): domain Eukaryota; kingdom Metazoa; phylum Chordata; class Mammalia; order Chiroptera; family Phyllostomidae; genus Macrotus; species Macrotus californicus. Next base: position 4,397 of record VMDR010004976.1, on the reverse strand, counting down.
CAAGAATGGGACCTTTTTTGGAAACAAGGTCTTTGCTAAGAATCTAGAGATGATATCACCCTAGATTTAGGGTGGGTTTCTTCTAAGAAGAGGAGGGGATATAGACAGATATACAGAGAAGAAGACAGAAGCAGAGATTGGAGTAATGTAGCTACAGGCCAGGGAATGCCCAGGAGCTGCCAGGGGCCACCAGAAGCAAGGGAAAGGCATGGAAGGATTACTTCCTAGAGACTCTGGAAAGAGTGTGGCCCTGCCAACACCTTGATTTCACACTTCCAGCCCCCAAAATTGTGAGAAAATATGCTCCTGTTGTTTTAAGCCACCGGGGTTATCATAACTTGTTATAGCACCCCTCAGTAAATAATATAACAGCTATGCTGTTATTTATCATTTTTTTCTAGGCATAAAGCAAGTATTAAGCCAGGCAAGTTTGTAGCCAACAACCTTTCCTGTATTTGGCACAAGCAGATGAGTTTTAAAATTCTTGTTGTAATAAATGTTTGATGATTGGGTGACCTGGTATGATTTCATAAAAACCCTTAGGAGAAATATATCAAAACGTTTCAATGACTCTGACTGTGACTATGCAGAGTCCAAAGCACCAGACTAACCTGACCTTTTCCTGCTGCTGAAATGAAAATGCATTACCTTTGTCTGTAAAATTATACAAGAGCTGAGGTCCAAATGGATAAGAAAACAGAAAGGCTTGAAAATGTATCTGTAATTTTTATGCCAAGTATGAAATATTTTATTTATACTTATATTCAAGATTTAGTCCTTTACTACCTGTGCTGCTTCCTTGTACAATGAATGGAGCCCTGAGCCAAGAGCAAAGTTACCTGGACCACTGCAGGTCAGCTCAGGCTAATGACAGGAGCACTTCCTGGATAGTCAGGACTGTCAGTCACTGTAGGCTGTGCAAATGTACAAGATCAGGTTCTTGCCTCAGGACTACACAATCCTGAAGTAAGATAGAAGGTTGGTACCTAGTTAAAACACAGGGTCTTGTTAACATTTTTTATAAAATTACAAAAGAACTGCAGAGGAATGGAGAGGATAATTCTATCAAGAAGTTGGTTATTGTCCCAATACGCCAAGGTTGTGGATTCAATACTATTAAGGTACAGACAAGAATCAACTAATGAGTACTTAAATAAGTGGAATAGCAAGTGATGTTTCTCTCTCTCTCTCTCTCTCTCTCAAAAAGAAGCATCTGTCTAGTATCTGGTTGTGTGGCCATAAGAAAGTAACTCTCTGGATATCAGTGTCCCATTGCCAAAATGAACATGTTTGACAAGACAAGGTCCTTTTCGATGTTGACAGTGTAACATCGATCTTGAATTAGTCTGTTTCATGAGTGTTAGTCTCATCCCTGCTGTTAGACTATGATGGGGTAGGAATCATGTCTCAAACATCCCTTTGTCCCAGAGTGCAGGGCACTGCCTGGCCTACCATAGGCATCAGTTAAGTGCATGTTGATGAGTTGATTACTGAAATTCATTTTTCTCTCCTATTTTAACTTCTCAGAATCAGGTAGAATCCCTTGCCTGAAACTGAGAGACTTCAAACAACTGAATTTAAAGATAAATATTAAATACCCGCAAGGAGCTATTGCTGGACTAGAATCTTACTCTCAGGAATCTCACTGAAGGGCTTCAGAAAGGCTCTATATCTCTGTTCACTTTGCTAGTAATATATCAAAAAGCTCCCTTTCCTAAACTGAGGTAAGCCCCTCACCCCTCCGGGATCCCCTCTAACTCTTAACACTCGGACCATGGCCACCACGTGCCCGAATGTGCAGACGTGTCTTGAAGATGTGACCATTTATAGTGACAGGCAGGGGCTTCTTTCATGCCCCACCAAGTTCCCAGCCCAGCCTTGAACCAGAAGCCATCCCATCCTCCAAGTCAGAGTTTATCCCCGAGAACAAGCGGAGGAGCCTCGCGCCTGTTGCCTGTTAGTCCGTGGGCCTCCATTTCCTAACCCTGGGGAAAGACTTCTACTCACAGTGAAGCTTTAGACAGAGATGACCATAGAAAAGCTACCAGTCTCAGAGTTTTGGTGCTTTTTTTTTTTTTCCAGAGTATTAGAAAATAGCAAGCAAGCTTGGCTTTCTCTACTGAGTAGATAAGGTTCTGTCTGTTAGAAGAAATGTTGTCTGCAAATTTTTTTCTACAGATAGCTGTTTTCAGCTTACGACCTGCTCTGCCCGCATAGGGGCCAGAGAATACATCATCTGTTTTCCAAAAGAAAAGGTAGAACCATAAAATAGAAAGCAAAGGCCCAATAAGCTGATTTTTTCCTCGGTTCAAACCAAACTTGTCTGAGTAAGTATGTATGAGTTTAAGGCCCAACAGGGATAAGGTATAAGCAAGTCCAAGTCCAGGCCTCCTGAGACTATCCCATGAGTATTCACACTAATCTGGGATTTTCAGGGAACACAAAACAGCCTTATGTCACATCACGAACAGTTTCTGGGTCAGGATGACTCCTGAGGCAAAAGGAACTTCTCTGTACTGGAGAAGCTTAAGGTTTCTTTTCCACCGATAGCCCTCCCCTCCTCCCCAGCATTTGCTGTTCTATTCCAAAACTAAAGGCTAACAGAGAGAAAACCCATTTGTGGAGCTGTTGCTGTTCTAAGCACTTTGCAAGCATTAATTTATGGAATCTTCAAAACAATACTATCAGGTAGGTGCTATTATTATGTAAGTAAGGAAGTTGAAGCCTGGGGAAGTTAAGTCACTTGCACAGGGTGATGGAAAGTCGGAGGAGTCGGGTTTGGACCCACGCAATCAGCCTGGAAACTGTTTTACGAACCACAAGACCCTATTACTTGGCTGGCCAGGCCCCTATTGCAGGCAGGTTCTAGAAATGGACTTGTAATGTGAATATTAAATAAAATCACAGTTTAAAATAGAACAGAACTTTGGCAATTATGTGTTTAGACTTGATCGATTTTTAGGATTATAACAAGGCAAATATAAGGATGGGAAACACTGAGAATTTGTAACAGCCCATGGGTGTAATTAAAAATGTACTGACAAGAACAAGCAGGCTTCAAAGCTTTCTCTGCCTCTATTCTTTTATACCATCAACTTGTTTTACCATCTGCCTATATATGCCCTCAGCTATGTTGAATCTGGGAATTGAACTCCCTGAAAGCACACAGGAAGAGACTTGCTAATGGAGAGAGAGAGAGAGAGAGAGAGAGAGAGAGAGAGAGAGAGAGAGAGAGAGAGTGTGTGTGTGTGTGTGTGTGTGTGTGTGTGTGGTTGGAGGGGGAGGGGCAAAAGGAGGGTGGCTCTCCAGCAGCCTTGGGTACTTGAAAGTCCTGGACTGGACCTCTCAGCATTCTCCTCGCTTAAGGTCCCCTCTACACTCTGGTGAGTGGCTTTTTCCTTGGGATCTACCACATTTTTTACCAATATTCCTGTGTGACTTTCTCTGTTCATTGGAAAGGAAGGGAAGATGAGTCAGGTGCCTCACTAGGCTCCATCTGAGCCTTTGTGTTGTCCCTTCTAAAACAAATTTAAATATGAATCAAGTGGAATTATGAAAATGGATGGTTTGGTATAATATCCTGTGGCATGCTGCTTTATATGATGATGGATCTTTGAACATCTTTATTATTTTTCCTACACTCTGACTCTGTTACATAGTTGATCCCATTCATTCAGAATCCCAAATTTATTAACTATCTGTAACATACAATCAACTATTTTCCCCCTGAATTAACAATCTGTTGTTGCCTGACAAACTACCTAAAACTTAGGAACTTAAAGTGACAAACATGTATTTTCACAAAGTCTCCGTGGGTCAGGGACCCAGGTGTGCTTGGCTGGACTCTGGCTCAAGGTTTCTAAGAGGTTGTAGTCAAGCTCTGAGTCAGGCCTGAGGCCTCATCTGAAGGCCTGACTGGCAGAGAAGCCCCTCCTGACCTCATTCACGGGGTTGTCTGCTGCTTCAGCTCCTCGCAGTCTGCTGTGCTGAGGGCCTGAGCTTCTACTAGCTCTTGGCTGGATGGAGACCTCTTGCAATTCCTTGCCATGTGGGAAATAAGATATAGCAATTAAGACAAGGAGAAAAACATTTTACAAATTACTGATGTGTTGATCTAGAAGACCCAAGAAAGTTTAACAAAAATTCTTCAAACAAATTAGAAAAGTTAGGGAAATGATTAGATGCAAACTTATATATAAGATATTGATGGTTGCTTCTTTTTGCCAGCAGTAATCTAGTCAAAAATCAGAATGGGGAACTTTTTTATTCTGTACCATCAAAAATAATAAAGCTAATTTACAAATAACTCTAATAACAAATCTGTAAAACATAATTTAGCAAACTGTGTCGTCTATATTGAGAGAATTAGAAAACAAAAGGAAGGATATAACAGGAAA
>VMDR010004975.1:0-55400 GCA_007922815.1 Macrotus californicus | reverse complement strand
CTCAGAAAACTAAAAATGGAATTGCCTTTTGACCCAGCAATTCCACTGCTGGGATTATACCCTAAGAGCCCTGAAACACCAATCCAAAAGAACCTATGCACCCCAATGTTCATAGCAGCACAATTTACAATAGCCAAGTGCTGGAAGCAACCTAAGTGCCCATCAGTCAATGAGTGGATCAAAAACTATGGTACATTTACACAATGGAATTCTACGCAGCAGAGAGAAAGGAGATCCTACCCTTCGCAACAGCATGGATGGAACTGGAGAGCATTATGCTGAGTGAAATAAGCCAGGCTTGGCCAAAAGGTCCATTTAGTTTTTTCCATAAAATAAAAGACTAATTTTTCACTTTTACCAATAACTTTGTTGATTTGGATATTTTGAGTATGTCGTTTATCTCCCACTATCAGCTTCTAGTGGGTAGAGGCCAGGGATGCTGCTGAACATCTGCCAATGCAGAAGACAGCCCCACAGCAAAGAGTTGTTTGGCCAGAATATCAATAGTACCAAGAAACTTCGCAAACCACTTTTGACACGTTCAATCAGTCACAGCACCTTCTCCACACACTGCACAAATCTTTTTTTGCATTTCAGTTGTGTTTTTACCTTTCTTGAAATAATAAAGCATAATATGCTGAAAATGTTATGTAACTTTTTCCATCTTCACTATTAAAATGGCTGCACAGAAATTCACCAGTTTTGATTTGTTTTTTTAAATGCACTCTGATATGACAGCTGTCACAATACAATCTAACAAAACTGTTTCGAATGAAGTTAAAGACAACTAAGCACTACTAGAGCCATCGTCTGGAAAAAAACTAAATTAACTTGTTGGCCAACCCAGTATTAACCAAATATTACCCACATAAAATAAGGATGTACTTAGGACTTTCGTTATTATTGTTGGAAATTGCCTCATGCTTTTAGGCAGCTGCATAGTATTCCATTGTATGACTTCACCTTAATTTTATTAAATTTGTTCCCTGCCAACGGACATTCAGTTTTTTTCCAGTGTTTTGCTGGACTAAACAAATCTACCGCAAATGTCCTTATTTATTCTATAAACTGGGAAACTGTGCATGATAATTTGTTTGGAAAATAAGGTTTTCCTGCTACAAAACAAAACTCAGAAAGCCACGGGATTAAAGACTCTTTTATCTTGGGCCTTCTGTGAGTCTCTTTTTCTTCAGGTGACTGAGCCGAGGATGAGTTTAAAATGGATTGGCAGCAAATGCTTGGGAAAGGAGCCCAGGCAAAGGGGAGGCTTCCTGGGGCGCATGAGGGAGAAAAGCAGCCCTGTGCTGTGGTTCCCAGCATGGAGGGGTATTTATCAAGGCGGGTGGGAGATGAGTTGGCCAGACTTTGAGGGGTCCAGTGTTGGCCAGGCGCAGAGCTGAGAGACTGGACCCATTCAGCTGTGTTCTAAAAGAAGCAGGGAGAGGAAGGAAAAACAAGCCCAGACACGCACTGGGTGGCTGCCGGCTGGCTGGGGCTCCTGGTACAACAAGCCCAGTGCCAGGCTATGGGGCCCAGCCAGCTCGCCCCCCTGGGGAACCCACCCAGACTGAGCAGGTTTAGGTTAGTTCTGAAATTGCTTCTTGGGGCGATTAGGAGTGGATTTTTCCAGATTATGGGGTAATTCAGTACTTTTCCAGAGAGATGGGCTACCTAGGCCAGAAAGGTGATTTTCTGCTGTGTTATGTATGTGATGCATGTGAATTAATGCGTCTTTACCCATCACAGGGGTTGCGGCACCACTTGCCACACTACTCTATGCAGAATGCTGTTAGTGAAACACAAGGACCAAAAGACAAAAAAGTTTGGGAAATGCCAGGTCATCAGAATCAAGCAAAACTCTTCAAGCAAAATTCTGTGGGAATTCTCAGAGCCTTCAATGTGCTAATACTGTACTTCGTGAAGTTTCTAAAAGGAGATCTATGTGGAAGGAGGTTCCTTTTTGGTGGAGGATGGATGCCCTGTACTGGAAGCTCTGTTTGCAAGTCTTTCCCATCCTTTGGTCATTGGGTAAGGCTGGTACCTTGTATCTAGGGTCCCTTTCGCTGAAAAGAACTAGAAAATGAAATACTAAAGAGTCAGAACCTGAGTCTTTGTTCACTCCGCCACTGATTTGCTGATTGATGTTAGAAAGTCCTTTCCTCTCTCTGAGCCTCATGTTCTTCCTGTACAAAATGAGGTGGTCAGGCTGTTTCAGTTATTTTCTAACTTTTTGATCAGTGGAAGCCTTCTGTCAAAGGCTTAAGCATCATCCCCTATAAAACAGGTAAAAGTGGTCTTCAACCAAAATGTTTTTAAGGTAATATTACATTGTTCTAACATGGAAGTGTTTACTATAAAGGTCAGGATGGAGGTACTGTAGGAGCAAGGAGGGAGTTTGGTGGGGTTGGGGCACATGCAGTGTTTCCAGGGTGACTGTGAAATTCCATTTCTTGAACTGAGTGGAAGTTACAAGTGGTGTTTTCCTTAACAAACTATAAAAATATTATATTAGTAATGCATTATAGAGTCAATCACTGAGAACACAAATGAATCAATTAGCTTTAGCTGCAAAAGGCAGAAACTCCAAAATAAAAGTAGCTTAAATAAGATAGAAGTTTATGTTTCTTTCATGTAAATGAAGTGTGGCAGTGAGCAGCCCAGGGCACTCAGTGTAAGTAAGAACACAATGGTCATCAAGGACTCCAGGTGCCTTCTCTACCATCTTCAACAGGAGACTTCCCATTCACAGTCCAAGATGGCTGACTGAGCTCCACCATCATGCTCACCTTACAGCCAGCACAAACAGGGATGAGAGGAAGGGCAGACTCCTAGAAGTAGCATTCACAACCTTTAGTTACATCCCATTGACTAAAACTTAATTACACAGCCTTATCTAGCTGCAAGTGAGGCTGGGAAATGTAGTCTTTGAATTGGGTGGCCATGGACCCACTTAACTATAGTATTCACAACAAAGGAAAAAGCAAAGGGTAGATTTTGGTGACAACCAGCAGAATCCACCACAGCTTACCAATGCACTTTGGTTTCTGATGTGTTGACATTTAATGAATGACCCATGTCGGTGTCTTTGCTGCCTTTCAGTTATAGTTTTAGATGTAGTGTGAGATGTACAAACTAAGATGAATACTAATAATTTGAGGAACTGCAGAAGCACTCACAGAATGTGGCTTAAAAATCCCTGAACTAGAAGCTCCCTAACAGTTCTTCCAGCTTTGACATTCTAGAATTCTATGAAAGCCCTGCCCCCATCCATGAGCTTAGGGCTTTCCCTCTGGGGACAGGCAGGGACTTCTGTTACCTTTGGGACTGAGAACTGTGCTCATTGTTGCTTCTGAGTCAGCACATCCCCAGCCAAAAAGCTTGAAAAGCTCTCTGTCATTCAGCAAAGTTCCCTCTTGGGCTGGGAGTTCCCCAGAGGAGGTATGGTTTACTGAAGCATTGAAAACTTAGGGTTTTAAAGCACCGGCTGCTTCTTAGCAGGGAGTGGCTCAGACTTTCCCTCCAGAATGTCAGTGATCTTTATGGTGGAAGGGCCTACCTTTGATTCAATGCCTTCATTTTGCAAAGGAGGAAACAAGGATCCAGAGAGGCTGAGAGATTTCTATGAAATCATCACAACCTATAGCAGGGCTGGGCCACATACTGACTTGTCCTGTTGCTTTTCATGATTTTGAAGTTAACACACACTTCCTATGTGCCAGGCTCTGACCTAAGCTAACACCACGTGCATCATTTAATTCTCACAATAAACCTGAGATGTAGGTACATTTTAAAAAAAAAATTTTTGGTCATTTTGCAGATGAGAAGAAACCCGCAGATGTGGACTTGGCCAAGGCCACACTGTTACTCCACATGGATCAGAATTGGAATCCAGGCAGAGCCTGCACGCAAACCTTTATGCTAAGAACTAGTACCCCACAGCTGCTCTTGGCTTGAGGATGACAGATTCTACTGTCACCAGAAAGGGACCGGGCCTGGAGCAGGCCTGCCTCCAGCTGTCCAGTGGTGTTGGGTCTTGACTTCATTCAGGGAAGATCTCAAAACACAAGGCCAGATGATTTTGAGATTTTTATTTATTGAGGCTTGTAACAGGGAAACCAGGAAGGGCTTAGGGGAGAAGAAGCAACAGGAGAGAGCCCAGGAAAAAGTGACCCAAGGCGAGGGGGCTGCTGTCAGCCCACTGGGAAGTGAGAGAAAGCGGGGGCCTTGGAGACAGGTTCAGGGGGTTAGCCTCGGATAAGCTGCTGCTGCCCATTGCTCCCCTGGTTGCAAGTCTAGTGGGGACCCTTGGAGTTTAGGTGAGAAATGTAAAGATGCACGCCTGAGAGGGAAGAGAGGCATGGCAATGCTCCAGTGAGAGCCCGATGACTTAGTTCAGTTTTAAAGTCAGTTGGTCCAGTGGAAATGAGACCAGCCACGTGTACTTTGTCCCCAGAAATGAGCATCTGCACAGCACTCTCTGCTACTTTCTGAACATGTTTACATCACTTTCCCATTCTTCAACAGAAAAAACACAAGGCTGACTGACCACCTCCACTATATTTCTTTGGGAGACCCAGTGACTTTGTGCAGGAACCTCTCGTGTTTCCATGGAGTGTGCCAAGTACACCAGGACCATCCATTAAATGAAGCTGAACTTGCCACCCTCCGCCAGGCATGCTGTAAGAGCCTCTGTATGGAATTTGCTGTCACACAAATACAATGATGTACTCATTGGTTTCAAGGGTTCAAAGTCCATGTGGACTTTCTTTTCCTTTCCTTCTTCTGTTACAATCGTAGCACAAACGACCAGGCCATTTGGAGGTACTTTGCTCTAACGCTGGAGTCTCTGTTGGGCATGCAGAACGGCTCCCCAGAGTGAAAGGCGGTTTCGTCGTGACTTAACGGTAGATGCATTCCCAAACTCACCCGCTAACATTTTTGCCTCTGGTGAAATCTGGTTTTGGGGAGGGATGATCAGTGATATCATGCTGTGGCCTTGCCAAAGGTCCAGTAGGTGGGGTTTGGCTAGTGCCTGGCTCCTCATCCGGCCATGTGGCCCTGGGGCAGCTATTCTGAGGCATCCGGGGGACCCAGAGGACACAGGGTTGGGGCTGGGGAGATGCAGCACTCACCCGCTGGCCATCTCCAAGCTCTTAATCAGCTTCTTCCTGTTTACTCTCCAGTGTCCTTGATTAGGGAAGACAGAATTCTGCGGTTTACTGGATGGCTGCAAACTGCTTGGCCGGCTAGCTATCTGCCTCCGTTTCCTATTCCAATTGTCCTGGCTCACTAGCCTGTCTCGCTGCCTCTGAGCAGACACACTTCACCGTGCCACTGGGCTATCCTGTCCCTTCAGACCACCCTTTGCCCCAGTTTGAGGCTCCTTCAGCAACCTCTTAATTCAGCAGCATGGCCCAGAATGTAATGTGCCCTGAGGTGTGGATACAAAACCTGCCACCAGTGTGAAAACCCATGCCCCAGCCAAAGTGGGTGCACTGGTGTTTACCACGAGCCTCCAGCACCGAAAGGAGGACCAAATGGTGCTCCTAAACCTGCAATGGTTCTCACACTAGATGTGGGGGCCACAGGCTCCCCAAGACGCGGGGCCCAACCGCCCACAGCGGGGCTCCCTGCCTGGCAGTTCCTGTGTTGTGGACACATTGGCACCGCAGGAGCAGGGCCTTTCTGCCTGCTGTCACTCTCCCTCTGGGCAGGGGAGCAGAGGAACCGTCCAGCCGAATGGACCAACGGATGGCAGGAAGCTCTCCAGGAGAGAAGCACGGAGGAGCCTCCAGCGGTTTAGCTCACTCCCAGCTCTGCAGGCTCCTCCTCTTCCAGCACCTGGGGGTTATCTTAGCTTTCAAACTCTTCCAGAGGTGGGGAAGAATGGGATGAGGTAATGGGCCTGAGAGAAGGTTCCAGAAAGGCCCTGGGGCAGTAGGCGTTGTTTTTGTCTTTGTGCTGAGAAGAGTGTCGGTGGGGGTGGGGATGCGGGGGGGCAGCCTGTTGGGAGGGCGGCTGGGTTGGAGCAGGGCAAGGGAGTCAGCATAGCTGGCCTGCCTGGGCGAGGAGCGGAACCCTGGAGCGTCCGCCCAAAGCCCTGTCGGACCCAGGCTGTGCAGAGCCACAGCGGAAGACAGCAGTCTCCCCGCCAGAAGCCATCGAACAGCTCTATAACCTTTGCTTTTATATCTCAAAGAGCATTAAAAGGGATCGAATTAACAACCCATTGAAAACTCCATTTCAGTACCCATCAAATCTACCCATCCGCTCACTCCCATTGCCCAACTGCTAGGTAACTACAAAACCCCACACCCAGCTCTTGGGGATTTTTGCTTTGTTCTTTCCTATTCATTGAAAAAAAGAATTAAGAACTTTTTCACTTTGAAATAATCAAAGATTCACAAGAAGTTAAAAAGACAGGAGTACTCAGAGGTCCCATATACCCTTTACCCAGTCTCCCACAATGGTTACTTCATACGTAACTCTTTCCTATTCCATGTGAACAGCTCATCTAATCCTTAAAAGGCTCTGTGAGATTACTATTATGATCACCATTTTACCCAATAAGAAACTGAGTCTCAGAGAAGTTAAATTCATCGCTCAAGACCCCCAGCGATGGGCACAGAACCAGGACTTAGAGTCAAGCGCACTGATTCCACAGTGTGTGCCCGTTCACCTCTCTTCTCATGCTTCCTCCATCCCTGCCCTGGCCCCTCCAGGAAAGAGGGAGAGTCCTGAAGAGGCCCAGCCCCTGGAGGAATGCAGTTCTTCACATGCCTCAGAAGAGCAGAGGCCAAGTAGAATTTGCTCCCAGTCGGAGGAGCCTCCCCTACATAGCTTGGCTGTAGAGTCATCAAAATTACGCTGTGACCCAGACAGCAGCCCAGACACTGCTCGGCTCCTTTCCGAAGCTGGAGCACACTTTTTGCTCCACTTGAGGCTACTCTCTTGTCCCTCCCATGACTTCCTTCCATTCTCTCCTCCTGCTCAGTGTTTCTCTGAAGCCCAGGGTGATGCCCCTCTGCATATATAAGGACCGTCATCTCCTTTCTCTCAGAGGTGCGGCTGCGGCCCGCCCTGTTTCACAGACATGAGGAAGGGCTGTGTGCCTACTGAGTAAACACGCAATCTGAGAGCCAGAAATCTGCTTTACTCCACTAAAGTGACAGAACACCCAGCCCAAGCCAGCATACACACAAAAGGGGGTGGATTGGCTCCTCTATACACAAGTCCAGGAGTAGGGCTGTATATCACATAGGCATGCACTCTGCTGCGTGCCACAAAAACTAGACTCCAGAAGCAAAGCAATCTGGCCATCTTGGGAGGGTGTAGGGCAAGAGCAGTCACAGGTGCTGCCACAGGTCTGTCTGTCAGCCTTCCTGGTGCCTTTCACCCCCCTGCTGCCCTACTTCCAGTGTGCTGTCTGCAATCCAAAAAGGAAGATGGATAAAGGACAGAGTCCCCCTCCTTTCACAAGCTTCCCCAGAAGCCCCAGGTACTGACTTCTGCTTACAAGTCATTGGCTAGAACCATGTCATATGGCCTCCCTCCACTGTATTCTAAAGAGCAGGACATACGGCAACCTGAGGGTCTGCTGATTAGGTGGAAGAGGACACACACAGAGCACCTAGCCCAGGCTGGCTGAGGGGCCGGGACCAGCGCACTTACACAAGCCTGCACAGCAGCGCCCACCACCGTGATCGTGTGCGCTGCATTTCCGTGGGGCTGGCCTTCAGTGGGCTTCTTTACTCTGTTGTCTCCACAAGCATGCGAGCAGTGTCGTGAGCCCTGACAGTGGGCTTCCCATTTTGTGATGCGTGTTGATGTAAGAAATATCCATACCTGCAGAGAATTCTACGAGTGTATCTGAGCCAAGACTGACAACAGTTGCCAGGAAGCAACATCTCAAATGCTCTGGAAAATGACAGTTTGCAGTTTGTTTTGAGCTTAAAAATTGAGATTACATGAAGGTTGCAGGAAGTGAAGGCGGGACTGGGTTACAGAATGGTTAACAAGATGATGTGCTCTCCAGAGGGTGGCTAAACTCATTTCAAAGGGGTGTTAACCTAGATGCACAAAACACAAAGCTCAGGACTTGGTTCAGGCAGAGATAACCTTCCTTGTGTGACCTGCCCAGTTAGGAATTCATGATCAGATCCCCCTGTGAGGTTACAGCTCCTTTTTTGTCCACATGCAAACCCACTCCAAAGAGGCATCCACTTCAAAAAGGCTATCTTGAATAAGCAAATGGCCAGCCCTCACACTATTGCTAAATAAAGAGCCAGACCCTCCTCTACTCCCAGACTCCTTTGGTTTAGAGATTCTGGTTGACTCTGATAACTGACCATTTGGGCTACTTGGTTTTGTTTTTTTTCCTTTCTCTCTCTGAGCTTTAAATTCCCATTCTTATGTTTTAAATTCACCAATAAAGAGTGAATCCACCGAGCCCTAGGCCCTCACCTTTAATCCCAATAAATGCAGAAGCCCAGGACCAGCGTTCTCCCTCACCCCTCTCCCCGCCACCCCATTGTGTGCCTCTGGGCATGCCTTGTCTGTGCTAGGGCCTGTAAGTAATAAACTCTTTTTCCTTCAACGTTTCCTGATGGTTGTTGCTCAAGAGTGTCTTGAAATCAGGGTATGAACTACAAGGGCCTGCCCAGCCACAACACTGGCTTAGGAAAAGATGCCTGTGGGAAGCTCCCTGGGTCCCAGGTGAGTGTCCCTACCATCACTGTACATTGACTGAGAGGCACACAGAACAGTGATGCCTTGTGCTGCACGGCATTACTGCTGCTCAGACATCACTAGGAGATAGGAATGTTCAGCTCCAGTGCAATCTACGCGACCACCATTACACACGTGGTCCTCACTGACCAAAATGCAGTGCAGGACCATGCCTGTAAGTTGGCATTTCTCAATATCATGAAACCGAAACATTATTTTCAATGAGTTGATCGCTGAGGCTGATTCATCTGCAATTGTCATCCAAGCTCCAGTTTCAATTTTAAGTTTTTGTGATCATCAATACTTATTCTTCTCTTTGATTGGATTTAAAATATACAAGGTCTGTCCAGAAGTTATCCAGCCATGTAATACGATAAATAGAGACATTCATTGAGGAAGGTACAAGAAACATTGTACACAGGACAATGACACCTCAGTCCTCTCCAAGGTAGGCACCTTGGAACCTCACACAGTTCTCCCAGCCACGATCAGCTGCCCCTTTGTATTTTCTTGACTGTCACCTATGGTCTGAAATCTTTTCCCTTTCAAAGGTGATTTTAGTTTTGGGAAAAGCCAGAAGTTGCAGGATGCCAAATCTGGGCTGTAGGGGAGCTGAGTCAGCTGGGTGATTTGATGTTTCACCAAAAAACTCCACGTGAGAGTCAGGCCCTGGCTGGGTAGCTCAATTGGTTAGAGCATCATCCTGACATGGCAAGGCTGTGGGTTTGATCCCCAGTCAGGGTGCATACAGGAATCAACTAATGAACGCATCAGTAAGTGGAACATCAACTCTCTCTCTCTCTCTCTCTCTCTCTCTCTCTCTCTCTCTCTGCCCCCACACCCTCTCTCTCTCCAATCAATAAATAAAAGAAATTTTTTAAAGTATGAATCAAACACAGGTTGTATAAGAGACAATGGTAGAAACTGAGGTCAGATGTGGGGAGTCTTGGAAGTGAGCTAAAAGTTTTGACCTTGATCATGTGGGAGGTGGGAAACTACTGGACCTTGAATTTTAAAGAATTTCGTATTTTAGGGAGGTTCTGGGGTGTGCCTCTTTCAAATCAAGGGTTAAACAATTTATTCTGGGGATGAGACGAGGAGAACGTGAGCAAGTTAAAACAAGGCAAGTAGGAATGGCCTGAGATTAGTATCAGTGGCGAGCAGGACTGGGTGTGTCTCCTAGGGAATTTGCAAGAGTCTTCAAGGAAAAAAATACATCAGATCCATCTCAGCAGCTAGGCTGCTTTTCATGGCCGTTAGTATTCCAAAGGACACTCATAAACAAGAATTTAATTGGTTTCTTGAGAGTTCCAGGCAAAGCTCTGTGGGCCATTCAACCCAGAGAATGACTCAGGGCCTAAGTTGAATGACCAGGGCCAAGGTTGGTTCGATGGGCCCTATGGGGAGCCTGGAGCAGATAATCAGCGAGAGGTCACATGGCAGGAACCCTGGGCAGGACAGGGAGCTGCTTTCCGAGTCCGATGAGCTGGACTGAGTGGACAATGGGTAACGAAATAGCTGCTGTTGACTGAGCCTTTTTGTGTGCCAGCCATGGTACTAAGCTTTTTATACGAATGCTCTCTCTGAATCTTCTTAATTGCTGCGTGGGGATAACTGCCATTGTCCCCATTCCACAGAGGAGGAGAAGGGGATAGAAAGGTTAAAATGATTCTTTGGGCTGATTCCTGTTGACGAGGTGAATTTAAAATAAAATTGCATTTCTTTCTGTTCTCTCTTCTCAGAGTAAACGGGGAAGCGTGGTGTGTTTGTTCCAGTACTTGCAGCGAGATGAGAAAGGCCATGGCCTGGTATGCTCTGTCCCTCTGTGTCTGTGACCCTTTCTGCACCCCAGTTTTCCTCTGGAGGGCCCCTCCTCCCACTCTCAGCCCCCAGGGTTAGGTGGAAAGACTCCACCTCCTGCTTCGGGGATAAGAACGCCCCTCACTTGGGTCGGTCAGAGCACTGCATCCCCTGGCCACAGGAAGACAGCAGCTGTCCTCTCAGCTGTTCTGAAATGCAGTTGGTCAATGCAGGTGGAGTCAGGACATGTGAGTAGGTGGGAGGAAAATGCTCCAGATTCCGTCCAAAATGTACCTCTGGGCTGGTACCTGTTTTCAGAACAGCGAACATTCTCCTGGAAACGGCAGCCTGCAGCTAGGCTCTAAGCTGTCTCTGCAAAGGCAGGGACTGTGCGCGCCTGCATCCCAGGACCAGGCATGGACGGTAGTAGGTGACTGGTGAGTGACTGTTGAATGACTGAGTGATCTGTTGAACGCAGTGACCATTTACCGAATCGCAGCTTGATATACCGGCAGTTTGAGGACAAGTGGGCTTCCAGTGACACCAGAACTGAGTGAGAATCAGATTCCAGGCCTCCTGCCCCCAATCCTGGGCTCATTTTATGATCCCAGAGCTTCTCAGGATGGATGCTTACCACTTTTCTGTTCTGGAGACGATGTTACCATGAAATTACACTTACTCCACAGAGTCAGTAAATTATTTCCTTGTCTAGTCTTTCCCAAGCCTTTTGATCCCATGGAAGAGAAAGCCTTAGTTTAGAGCTATTCAACTGCTGACGCCTTTCTGCACTTGCTAATCTTTCGGTTTTCTGTTTTTTTTGTTCGTTTGTTTTTTACCAGGGAACTGACTTATGGCTCAGAGCCTTCACAAGTAACAAGGTTTATTTAATGTTTTATGAAAATTTTCAAACATACTTCAAAGCAAAGAAAATAACATTATTAACCTCCATGTGCCCATCACGCAGCTTCAATTACTATCAACACTTTGTCGAGCTTCTGTTACATAGCTACCCCCATCACACACCTTTTTTCAGTGTTTCAAAACCAGTCTTGGAAAGGCCGGGCCAGTTCCCCAGCCCGCCAGACTGCTGGTGATCCCCTCAGGCCAGGGGCCCGCTGGACAGCCCATGACTCAGTTGTCCTGACTCGCTTGGTAGCCCTCGGCTTAATAGAAACACTCTCCCACCCCCCACAACAGACATCTGGCGCCAGCCTCCATGGCCAGTGGTCAGACAGACCCTCCTGTACCTGGGCTGCCTGGCGCCAGCCTCCATGGCTATTGGTCAGACTGACCCTCCTGTACCTGGCGACAGCTCAGCCCTTTACCTAACCCATTATCCTGGCTCACATCCTGGAACCCTGAGGAACCGCCAGAAGAACAAGAGACTAATCTCTCCCCTATCCTCTCACAACCCTTGTGCTTTTTCTTTTAAAAACCCCACTCTGTCCACGCCCCCCCCCCGGGCCCCCTACGCCCCGCCAGCTGCCGCCCACCCTCAGTGCAGCATCAGATAAAGGCACTTGGATCAGATCACCGGGGTCCTCCCACCTCTATTCCTCGTGCATTTCTAACCAGTCTTCTAGGTTATATCATTATGTACCCGTAAATATTTCAGTAGGTAGAGCTAACAGGTGAAAACTTTCTTTTCAGTCTAGCCATCACCTCATATAACGCAATCAAAGTAATTCCTTAATATCACCCAGTCCCCAGTCAGTGTCCACATTTTCTAGACTATCTCGTTTATATCTGGTTGCCTTGAATGGAGATACAAAGAAACCCACACCCTACACTTTATTCTTCTGTCTTTTTTATGCCATTACTTACGGAAGAAACCAGGTTATTTGGCTGCAGGATTTCCCACACCCTGGATTTGGCTGGTTAAATTCTTCGGCTGTTTTTAAATATGATCCCTGTCCCACTGCTATCCCTGTCACCCGGAAGCTTCAGATTCAGAGTGGCACTGAGAGTGTTCCTGAGGGACAGAGCCTTCAAGGCGAGTTTTCTGACCTGGAGTCTGTGGGTGGATAAGATGTGAGATGTGAGCGCACTACTGACCTTGTTTCCGGGGCTAACAGGGGCGAGGGGAGTTCATGGCAGGTGGCTGTGGGACAGGTACTCAAACCGCTGGCCATAGGTTTCTGTGACCAAGTACCTCTAGAAGGCCAGACTCTGAGGACCCCAGTGTCGAGGGTCGTGGAACGGCTTAGTGAAAATAAGAAGAATAATCAGCAGGTTGGTGCTTCTAAGTGTGCTAGAGAGGGCAGGGGGAGAGAATGAGGCCCTCAGGGCTTGGAATCCCCAGCTCAAATCATTATGAGCTTTTTGTTCAACCTTTTGATTAAAAATTTTTATCTCCTAGGCTGTAAATGTTGGTTGCTAGTGATATTCACATAATTTACTGGCTTTATCATATACATAATTTATTTCTTTACCCTGCTGTTTCAAGATACAAATATTAGTACTAAGAATAAGACTATGAAATGCACTTTCTCCCAGAGTATGCATCTCAGTAAGGATGAATGGCCAAAATACTGTTACATTTATTTGAAAAAATGATTCCCAGGGTGCCTATTTTACCAACTTGATATACAATTGGGCTCATTGCTTCTGTATATTTTTATTTTAAGAATTTACTTTATCTCTTTGACATAATTTAGTATTTTAAATTATGTGAAACATTTAGTAGTTCCAAAGTTAGAACTCTATAATAAGGTATATTAACAAAACTAGTTTTTATCAACAGCCTTCCCCTAAGTTACTATTTCTATTAATTTTTGGTTTATCTTTCAGTTGTTTCTCTTTGAAAGTATAAGAAAAAACTAATAGGACAAAAGCGGCTTTCTCTGGCCCTCTCTCCCAGAGCTGGCCGGGCCCCATGAAGCATGACTGACTCTAATTGTTTTATGAGCCTTTCTCCTCAGGACTAGAAAATCACTGGAAGCGCCCTGAAGGCAGAGATGCTCCCGGAGCTTATGGAACAGGACACACCAGACCACAGGGACCAGGGGACCCTGCACCCAGAGATGACACCGGAACAGGCTGCAGCCCGCCTGTATGGCCACCCCATCACCTAGTAAAAACTCACAGCCCGAACCCCTCAGGGCTGGTGAGGGGTTGGTGCGCATTTCTGTCCCCAGCTCTTTCCTTCCCTTCGGAAGTAAAAATAAAAAAAACTTTGCTTTCTGCACTTCTCCTTGTGAATTCTGTCACAGCCGCGCCACCGCCCACCCTAACGAAAATGTGTCCGTGTGTTCAGTTCTCTCTCCCCGGCTCTGAACACATGTTGTGGCTTACTTGTTTTTTCCTGAATATGTCCTGGAGCTCGTTTGCTAGCATTACACAGAAATCCTTCTTCCTGGTTTCTTTTTGTTTTTTACATTGAGTGAGAACTTAATAGCACGCTTTTATTAGCAATGTGTCATTTCCTTTCTATTTATGACAAGCATATTCCACGTTCCTGGCAAGAAACAGATGGGTAATCGGAGAATTCAATCAAGGGCCGTTTTGCACAAATGTGGGCCCTGTGGAGGTAAATTGGAGGAATGGTCCAGTTCCCCAGGGCCAGCAGCTGCAAGGGGCCTGCGAGGCAAGGCGAGATGAGGTCACTAGAACCAGAGAGGGGCCTCGGGACAGGAGCTACATCCCGTCCAGGGGCTGAGGAATGCAGTCTGCCCCGTTCGTGTTTCCCGGGGAAGGAGCCAAAGGACTAAATACTGTATCCGTACTCTCCTTTCTCCCTCTTCCCATTCTCCTTGTGATAGTCCCACTGACAATCCCAAATGGAACAGAGGCCGGGGGTCCCCCAAGCAGGCTGAAAGTCAGCTGGGTGCCCAGAGCAGATGGGGAGGGGTAGAGAGTGGATCACAGCAGCAAACAGCACACACTGACAGAGCAAGTGGTACTCTTTCTCATGCACGAGTAATATAAGTTTTCCTTTACATTGCATGTATTTATGTTTTTAACAATGAGTTTATGTGACATTACAGGAGTAGGAGCATATGACAGAAATGGAGAAGGGGGTGCCAGACAACTGCCCCGCCCCGCTCAGGGACACACCACTGCCTTGTATGGTAGGTGCTGGGCTCCCTCCCACCGGCCTCTCTGGCTGCCTTTCCTCGGGCCCTGTGGGAGCTGCTGAGCACCGTCAGGCAAATGGGCTTTCTGATTGGAAAGAGGAGGAGAGGCCCTGGGAGGTCTCTGTGTGAAGGGGTTTGAGAGGCCCTGAAATGGACCCATGCTCTCCAGGGCATTCCATGGCACTGCCACCCCCTCCACCCCAAACCCACTCCTTCGGCCACCCTCCCAGGGAGCACAGGGCCTTCTTTCTTATTCCTTGGCCAGTGGAGCAGTGGAGGGAAGCTGGACACTGCCTGTCCTTGGAGCTGAAAGTCTGGGTTAGAAAGTAGAAAAGGACCTTGCGGGTGGAAGGGTCCCCTGCCTGTATTCAGTCCAACACCCACCTGGCCCTGGCTCATAAGCCAGCTGTGGCCTGAGGGCTGAGTAATGACCTCTGGGAAGCTTCAGTTTCTCTCCAAGGACCCTGGGAGGCAGGAAGCTGTGATGGGTGGTGAGAGGGATAAAAGAGACAGTTCTGGCAGGAGGCATCCCTGCGCCTTTTCCTCCCCTCCAACTCTGGATCTACTCTTCTCACTAAGCTGAGTGCTTGAGCCCCTCCCTTGGGCTGGGCATGGTGCAATACGCTAGGGACACAGTGGAAACAGGGACCCCCCCATGAAGCTCCCAGTGCAGTGAGGGAGGCAGATGGGTAAATGTCTACGGGGCCTCTCTGGGAGGTACCTAACCCAGACCTTGGGAGTCAGAGAGCTTTCCAAAGGAAGTGATGTATAGGCTGAGAACTGAAGGATGGTAGGAGTGAGCAGTTTAGGTCCACAGGGAAACTTTTCCCAGGCAGGGAAACAAAGGCAGCTGGAGGGTCAAGTGATCCTGGTCTGATAGAGCGATTGCAAGTGGGCAGGTTATGAGAATGTGCTGGTGGTGGTGGTGGAGGCGGGGAGGCAAGGGGTGAGGTCGGGAGAGGAGGTGGAGGGGAAGGCAGGGCCAGGCTCTGCAGAGACTCCTAAGCCACCTTAAGGAGCTCGGAGGGTATGAGGCAAACATACTGTAGGTATTTGCCTGTGGGCCTAGCAGCTTTCAGGATGGAGAAACCCTCCCAAGGCATGGACCCACAGTCCTTTGTGCCCAGAATGTGGAGGGGGGATTTCAGGTATCAGCATACCTCCAAGGGAGGCTGGCATCTCTAGTTCCCACATTTCTTACAAGTGGCTCCCTGGTCCTCCATTTCCTTGACCCCACATCCCTGAAAGACAACGGCCTCAGGCCTGAGAGCTCAGATTTTGGGAAGAAGGAGGTCCATCCCTGGCTCCTGCTGGCCCCTCTACCTGCCCCTGGCTCTGTTTGTTCCTGCTCCGCTTCCTCTTCCATCTGCCTTCTCAGGGTTTGCCACTTCTGTTTCCTCCTGTTCCCATGGGAACAGTTCTTGGTCCCTGCCCTCAAGGGCCTTCCAGCACAATCTGGCCTCCTCCTTTGCTGCTCCTGATGTCATCTTTCCTTGCAGGTCTCCTCTTGCACAGTCTCTCTTTTCCCTACTCTCAGCATCTGCTTCTCTATTTTAGAAGCACAGAATGACAGGTGACCACAAGCTCATAAGAAATTCAATATGGAAGTTATAAAGTAAATATAAAGGTCCTCATCCCCGTTTTCCACTCCAATCCACTCCCTCTCCAGCGGCTACCACTGTTTATGCTTTTGTAGGTATGTATGACTCACCCCGGTCTCTCCCTCCCTCTTTCTGTCTGTCTGTCTGTCTGTCTGTCTCTCTCTGTACAGGTCCGACTGGGTCTCAGTCCCCCTGCCTTCATCTCTTTCTGTTTCTCTGTGTCTCTTTCTCCTGAGTCTCTCCCAATGTCTCTCTCTCACATGCTCCCTTCATCTTCATCTCTCTCTCATTCTATTTCTGTCTCTTGTCAAATATGCTTTAAAAGTTAAAATCACGACTCTCATACAAATAGAAAATGAGTGTGTATCAGTCAGGTGATTTCTTTATGCCAGGGGAAAGGAGCAGAATGGTGAAATGGATTGGACGAGAATTCGAAGGGAGATCACATGTGTGTGGGCACTGGAAGAACACTGGGAGAAGACTGCCGGGTCAAACGCAAATGTCACCTCTGGGGCTCTTTGGTAACTGAACAGAAATCTGTGAGTTAATATGTGCCTTCAAGGGCAGAGCCCTAATCAATGGTAAACAGCCAGTCAAACAAGAATAAGACACATCCTCCAGTGGAGAAGATGACCCTCAGATGTGCTGGCTAGGCCACGCTCCAGGCTGATGTCAGAAGACACGTGGTCACTTGGGTCTTATGGCTGAGACTTGGATGTGTTTTCTCCATGTTTGTGTCCCTGTGCCTGCTTCTTCCTCTCGCATGTCCTCACCGGTCTCTCTCTTGATCCAGACAGACTCTGTCAGTGTCTCTGTCTCTCTCTGATTCTCTCCCTTGGTCTTGATTTGACAAGTACACTTTAGTGCCTATCCCTGGGAGTGAACCATGTGCCAGGACCTGTGCTAGGAGCTGTGGGGAAAGGACAGAGCCCAGTCCGACATGGCCTCGCCACTCTGTCTGTGTTTCTTTCCAGAGCTGGAAGAAATGAAAATGGAAATTCTGAGCCCTTGGGGGAGAGGCTCTGAGGGTGTGGGACGTGGCAGGGGGAGGGGGGGCAGCTGCAGAGGCTGTAGCAAGCTCTCGGCTTAAGCTGGCTGGGGTGGAGATGATTCACAACACAAGAATGTCTGAGTCAGGGGTATAACTCAGCTTGGGATGGGGCTGGGAAGGGGGCAGCTTAGAGGGGGAGGGGGGGAAATTGGAGACATGTGTTGGGACCAGGGGCCAAGATGGGTGGCTGGTTATGATTTGTTATGGCCCTAGGTACCCCTTACTGTCCTGGGATTTCAGGGAAGAAATCTCTTCTTTTCCCAAGCTGCAAGTAAAAGGGCAGAGCCCCGCCTCTAGAGAAATAGCAGGATAGGCTCAGGAACCATAAGCCTCTGCTGGCAAACCTGAGCGTCTGAATGGGGGATCCAAAGAGAGGGAGAGAAGTAGGGGAGGGAAGAGAAAGAGGAAGCACTGGACTGGAAGGCTGGAAGGCATTATGTTAAATGACTTAATGATTTGCAAGTGTTTTATTATTAGTTGCAGAAACTTTTGTTTACACTACTATTAAAATAGCCAAACGGCTGCCTCTGAGGGTCCAAGGGGGAACCTGAGCCCCCTCATCTTGGTCTTTGCCACCTGCTGTTTAGAAATTATGACCCAACCCAACATCCCCATCTTACAAATGAGCAGACTGAAGCCCAGAGAGGGAAAGTGATTTGCCCAAGTCCTTTATGGCATGGGTGAGGGACCCAGGACTCTATGAGTCTTTGCCCAGTGTTCTTTTCAAAAGGATGGGAAGGACAGAAAGGGCAAGCTTCCAAGCAAAAAGCATGGAGAGAAGAGAAATGAGAAGTTAGAGAAGAGGAGCAGTTAGGAGAGAGAAGGAAACAAGCAGCTATGTCTCTTTAAAGTTTTCTAAACTGGGAGGTTGGACATTATTTGCCTTCTTTCAGAAGAATACAGAAGAGCCTTTAAAGAAAAGAATACAGTCGGTGCCTTTAAAGAAAGATGAATCCCTCCCTGAGCAGTGTGGTTGGGCATCGTCCTGCAAAGTGAAAGGTCACGGGTTTGATTCCCAGTCAAAGCACATTCTTGGGCTGTGGGTTCGGTCCCTAATCAGGGTGCATAGGAGAGACAATTTATCCATGTTTCTCTCTCACATCAATGTTTCTCTCCCTCTCTTTCCCGTGTCTCTAAGAATAAATAAAATCTGAGAGGAAGGAAGGGAGGGAGGGAGGGAGGGAGGAAGGAAGGAAGGAAGGAAGGAAGGGAGGGAGGGAGGGAGGGAGGGAGGGAGGAAGGAAGGAAGGAAGATGAATTCAGCCCTTCTCAATAAAGCCACCAAATGGGTGGCTCAGGGAGAGGTTTCCCCAGAGATGGGTTTTGTTTAGAAAAGGGACCCAAAGCCTCAGGCTGGGGCACACACTGTCCAAGTTGGCATAGGCCCCACTAATCAAGGTGTCTCGTCTTGGGCTGCTCTCATTTGACACCTGCCTGCCCCTGAAGACACCGAGTTTGCCCCCCACTGGTAACCCTGGTTTCCCCTCCAGGGATGTACCAGGCTGGTGGATGGAGCCCTTTCCTTCTGCCCAGGGGAGCAAGCAGGGACAGCTGCCTGCATGGGCCGAGCAGACTGCAGGCTTCGGGGGAGCAGGTCTGACATCCTCTAGGACTCACACTTGGTTCCTGGGACCATCCCCTTTCCCGTGGTGCCCAGGACAGCTGGCAACTTTGTGATACTCTGGGTCCTTGAGCAGACAGACTATCCTCTCTCTCTGGGGCTCAATTTTATTCGATGTTGCACTGGTAAAGCTGGTGGCCTGAAAATATATTTGTGCATTTCAAAAGTCACAGTTTTTAGTAGTAAAACCACTTTAAGAAATAAAATCTTCAGCAAAAGCCCAATATGTCAGACAGATGAAAGTAGGTCTGCTCTGGTTGAAGGAGGCGTGGGCTGGGGGCCTGGAGACCTGCCCTCATGGCTTTCCTTCTGCCCCCTCAAGGCTCCTGCAAGGAACTCCTCAAAGTCTAAGAGGGTAGTTTGCAAACCGCTGACGTTGGGAATCTAGAAGATTCATCAGAGAAGGTCCTGCCTGAGGGAAGATACAGGAGCCAGGCATAGGGAGAGGTGACATACTAGGGCAGTGTTAGGCCAGCCTTAGGAGAGAGTGGTGAGGTCGCCTTGACCAGAAAATGGTGCAGAAAATGAAGCCTGCGTTGGAGAAGGGGGTAGAGGCTCAGCTGCTTAATCCAGATCCCCCTTCTCGTCCCTCCTCCCCCAGCCCTGGGACCTGGAGGCTTCCAGGCTGCCTCCCAGATCAGCTAAGTCACAGCACCAGCTGCCACGTCGTCACTGGGCTGGCGGGCTGTCATTATTCCTGGTTCCACAGCTGCTAAAAGTGAACAGAAGTTTGGTTTGTGGGCCAAGTCAGGGAACATGTAAGAGCTGCCACGTTGTTGGGTTGGGTCATGGGGTTTCCCCCTCCTTCAGAAAAGATAGCCAGGCATGTGGGGTTTCAGAAGCAAATCGGTGGCTGTGTGTGAGTGTTCCCTGGAGCAGGACCAGCAGCTGCAACAGCACAGAGCCAGGGATGAGAGGAGACAGAACCAATCCACCACCGAGCTCCTCCAACCCTGCTCAGGGCTGCGGGGAGACAGCTCAGGCCTCAGGGAGCCCTGAGTCAGGGATATAGAACCCTGAGAAAGGCTAAAGGGCTATGAAACCTCCAGTACAAATCTTCAGCCTTTACAGAGTGTGTGTCCACATCAACGGCAGGTCTTTTCTCAGTGTGCTCTAAGGCCGAAGAACGCATTCACTCGGGTCAGATCTCAGCCCTGCCACTGACTGGCCAGGGGAACCAGGACAAGTCACGTCGCCTTCTTAGACTTCAGTTTCTTTTTCAAACAAGAGTATCGGGTCAAATACACATTTCCCAAAGAGTTTTTCTTGGAATGTGAGTTATGTGGGATGCATTCAGAAACTCACAAAACAGAGGGCTCGGTAACAGTTAAATGGAGTTAATCAGATTTCTTTTCTACAGAACTTTTCAGAGGCTTTGATGTGCTAACATAGCTCAGAAATACCTATGAGGAAGGTGACAAATGCCACATTAATCAAACTCACTTGAAACCAGAGTCCCTCTTTTTTCTCTGACGACTAATATTTTGTGGAATATAAAGGGGGACCCAACCCCCTCCAGGAATTATCTTCTGGAGGGCGAGCCCCTTGTAGTATAGGCTTCCCCCACTAGGTGAGTGTTCCAGGAACCCATCTGTGTCAGTGGACCAGCTGGCATTGTGGTGAGAGGCTGAATTTGGTTTCAGTGAATTTTTTTGAGGACTCTTTCAACACCTTTGCCCATTTCATGATGGATGGTTTATGAGCGCACCTGCCCACCCTGCGCTGGGTGTTCAGCATTTTTTGACCAAAAAGGCATGACTCCCATGTCCCTCCTCCCTAATTCACCCCATCTCACCCCTGGCTTTTTTTTTTGTTTCCCCATTTTGCAGATGTGGAAGAAGTGAAACAAAAAATGACAGAAGCACTAAAAGGCATCAAAATTGACGAGTTCAAAAACTGTTTTGGACAGTGGGAAAAAAGTCTCAATAGGTAATTGCATCAAATGGAGAGTGCTCTGAAAGTGACTGAAGTCTAAACGTGTAAGAGTAAACACACAGCTTTTTATAAATAAATTCCGGGGTTTTTTGAGGCCCCCCTCATACACTTTGGGAAATGTTGAATAATTTAATGGCCGGATGATAAGATAGCTAATACTAATTAATAGGTTATATCATGATATGCAACAGTGAGCCAAATGCATTACATATATGATCTCATTTGATCCTCCCAAGAACCTAAAGTAAACCATTGTACTTTACACGTGAGGAAACTGAGGCTGGAGGTTAAAGAAGATGTCTCAACTTTCCAGAATTAAGTAACTTGCTGCAGAACCCAAGCCCAGATCGCAAAGCGGAGCCTTGTCTCCTTGCTCTTGTGTTTACTGATTCTATAAAACGCATGCTCACTTGCATCTCACCTGACTGTATGTGCAGGAGGGCCAGGGATGATACTCATGCCCTTGCACAGGGAAGGAAACGGAGGTGGAGGGAGGGCAGACTGCTCAAGGATAGACTGTGGGCAGGGCCTGCGGGCACAGGCTCTACTAAGGGCAGAACCGAACTCAGAACTCACATGAAAGCAACTCTTTGGGTAGCTTTGTGTCAACACCAGGAAGAACAGCCAACAAACACCCTGCACGCTATTTGTCACCTCACTGAAGGGGGAGCTCTGAGAGACGATGGCTTGGCAAAGTCTCACTGGGACCTGGATGGAAGAAGCTAACCCAGTGGGAAGAGTCTTGGACTAAATGTTGAGTTTGGACTTTTCATTTCCGCTCCACATGGGCCAGCGGGGTGACCTTGGGTGAGTCGCCAAGGGACACTCTGTCTACTCAAGCCCAAGCCCAAAATGTACTTGGTGAATCCCGACTTTTCTACCTTAGACTTACTGTGCCGTTCAATAAGATTACAGGTCTAAGAGCCCTTTGTGTCCTGTAATGAGCTGAGGGAAGAATCAATGGGAGAACTGCCAGAGGCGAGGGGTAATGCAGTGAAATCTCATCTTCCTCTCTGTTCGGCCTTGCCCTGGTCAGTGGCCACTCTGCCCAGGGGACCAAGGGCCAAATGACAATGAGTCTTTGTGCCCTTCAGCCAATGGGAGGGCCCCCTTGGGGAAAGATACAGTAACAAGACAACAGGCTGAGTCAGTCTCCAGGCACCCCAGCCTTCTTAACTTGGCAGCCTTGACTTTGAGCCAGACATACAAAGGGTGCATTTCAGAGTTTTGATACATAATCTTCAGCCCAAAGGGATCAGCCAGCCCAGGCCCTGCCTCCACAGGCTAGGGGCAGTCAGAGCTGGAGTTGGGAGACCAGGGCTCCAGGCCTAGCTGTCTGCACTGTGACCTTGAGCCCTAAGATCCTCAATTTTCCCAGCCATACAAGGAAGGTGTAATGTTGGGTAGGGCCTAAGGGCCCCATCAGCTCTAAGCTGTGAGAGAATAGAAATTCAGCCTGAGCTGGGAGGATGGGTAGGGTTGGAGCAGACGGGGGAAGGAGGTAGCCTCTCCAAGAGTATGGCGGAGGCAGAGGTTTGTACAGGGAAGCGGTGGAGAGTGGGGCGGGGGACCTGGAGTTGAGCTACTTGTGTGGGTTTCTGGCTTCACCACTAGGGAATCTGAGCAAGTTATTCAGTTCTCTGCACCTTTGTATCTCATCTTTAAACTGTGAGTGGTCATCAAACCTACCTACGGTAGATGAAAAAAAAAGACCCCCCAAAGATGTCCACACGCTCATTCCCCTAAACAGAAGTATGCCAGCTCACATGGCCAAGGGGACTTTGTAGATTGAGTTAAGGCTTTTGAGATGGGGAGATTGTCCTAGACCATCCGGGTGGACTGATATAATCACAGGGTATAAGAGGAAGGCAAGAGGGTAAAGTGGAGAAAGATATGTGATGGCGGAGGCCAAGGTTGGAGTGACATGCTTGGGAGATGGAGGGGAAGGCCACAGGCCAAGGAGTATGGGCGGTAAGGAAAGAGATTCTTCCCTCCAGCCTCCTTCCCTAAGGAACACAGCCTGCCGACATCCTCGTTTTAGGGCTTCTGACCTCCAGAACTAAAGTAATAAATGTATATCTTAAGTCACCAAATTTGTGGTAACGAATTACAACAATCATGGGAAACTAGTCTACTACCTAAGTGTGTATGTTAAGTGAAGATTAACTGAGATGATGGTTATAATGTTTTGCCCAGTGTCTGCTCAGTAATATTGGATATGAACTATCTTCCCAGCTTAGTCATAATTGTTCCAATGGGACCTGGTTCCTACAGGCCATTAAGTTCCCACATGCAAAATTTGTTGTTTTTTACCTGCAAGGTGCACTCAGGATTTATGGCCTGGAGAGCCAAACCTGCTTCTAATGTATGGCCTTACAGGTTGGTACTTGGCACTACTTTTATTTATTTAACTTCCTACTTGGTTGCTTTCCTTTTTGCCAGAAGCCATATGAATGGCCTCCTTGGTCTCTTTCCAGAGTTCAGACCTCTCGCTCCCCGTCCAGGTATTCCTGCTCACACGTGGGAACACTGGTGGCCCATCTGGCCCCAGGCCCAGAGATGAACCATCAGGTGGTTCAGGTGACAGACTCACATTATTGAGCAGAAAGACAAGCAGGTCCTTGGTGGGGTTGGGAATCTGCCTCTTAGCCAGGGGAGAGGAGACCTGGTTTTGAGCCCCAGCTGTACTGGGTGATTGGAGCCTCAGGTTCCCCATATCTGCAATATAGGTTCTAAGCCCTTCCTGGACTTCCTCACAGGACTGCGCTGTCATTCACTGAGATAGAAGATGAGGAAGTACTTTGGGATAGCCAAAAGGGTGTCAAAATGGTAGGAATAAGGAGGAAGGAGAAAAGAAAGGGGAGAAACAAGAGTAGTCATCTCCCTTTCTAGGTCAAAGTCATCCATGCTTCAGAGTCTCCTATTGCCCCAGGGTGCTCTCCCCCCCCCCCCCCCCAGGTATAAACCTACCAAAGTTTCCCCTGAGGCATCCTGGCCAGGAATGTCCCCACAGGGAGTGGTCCCCAGATGGGATCTCTGTCCTAAAGCTTTAGCTTAGTCCCAAGCGGCTTTCTGATTCCTGAGCTGAAGGCCACATGGGAACTTTGGCCAAAACTAGGAGTAGTTCCATTGGCTCATTTTCATTAGAACCGTTATCTTAGTTTACGAAGAAAACACAAGGTTTAAGTTCATTTTAGTCCCCATGATGCCTGGGAACTAGGGCAACCAATCCTATAAAAATATACATCTGTCCAGACAGCAAAACAGACCTCTGAGGAGTGTGTCAGCCCCTGGCGTGGAGTTGCTGAGGCAGAGCACCATCCCTGGCCATCTCAGGGGTGGGGGGAGGCCTTGGTGGTCATGTGGAGCAGCTCCTTCCTTGGACTCCTGACTAGTCCCTCTGAGAACCTGGAAGGAGCCAGGGACCTCTCCTGCAGATGCCCAAACTGTTGCACCCGATTTCTGTAGGACTGAGGATCTCCTGAAGACCAGTGCTCAGCATGATTCCAGGCTGGAGCCCTAAGAGAAAACAACGCCCTTGCTGATGGAGAGCCCACACTGCATTGGCCACCACTCTAGACGCTGGGCATGGCAGTGAAGACGACATGTGACACCCCTGCTCTCGTGGAGTTTCTGTCTAGTGGGGGAGACAAATGGTTTCTGATCATGACAGGTGTGAGGAAGGAAATGAAACAGGTTAAGGAGATGGATTATGCTGGTGAGAGAGGTAGGGAGGTCGATCTAAGTTGGGTGGTCAGGGAGGAGCTCTTATAGGAGGTGACATTAGGACAGAGACCTGCAGTAGGAGAAAACTGTAGGCACAGGAAAATCAGATGGAAGAATGCCCCTGCCAGAGGTAAGAGCAAGTGCAAAGGTCCTGGGGTGGGAATACCATTGGGGTTGTTGAGGGACTCCAGGGAAGCTGGTGTGACTGAAGGGGAGTGAGCAAGGGGGAGAATGGTAGGAGGAGAGGGTGGCAAGAGAGGCGGAGGCCACATCATGCAGAAGTTGATGAGAATGCTCTCCGCCTTAACCATTTCCATGTTATTCAAACCCAATCCATGCTTCAATATCCACCTCTTCCAGGAAGCCTTCTCTGCTTGCTCCAACCCAGTATCCCTACCAGTCTGAGCCCCCCTGGAACAAGCCTCAGAGTCTGTCCTGCTCATGTACCCATAAGGCATGTCCTCTCAGCAACATCCAAAACTTCTTAAGGGCAAGGACCAGATATCAATTCTTGTTCTTCTCTGAGTATGAAACTGTAATAAATATTTAGTCAAGACTTCTTGCACTGAGAAGTTCACACAGCATCAGCATGAATGAGGTGGAACGTAGAATCGGCCTGCCAGGTGCTCTTGGGCAAGTGACATCGTTTGAGCCTCTGTTTCCTTGTTAGTAAAATGGGCCTGGGAACAGTGTCTGAGGCAGGTGCTGCTGTGAGGACGAGTAAGTCCTCAGTAAACCGTGGCTGCTGTCGGGTCTGTGAGTGTGAACGACACTGTCAGTCACCAGATCTGCTCTGTAGTGATGACACACAGACCCTGACCAGAAAGCTCATCTCTGATGTGTCTCTTCACCGTGCAACTAGACGTAGAGTGGTTATTTTTAGACCAATACCAAGTCATCAGTGATGATTCCACCAGAGGCAGCTGCTTGTCTGTACAGAAGCAAGTCCTGTCCTTGCCTTGCCTTTGTCACACATATGAGACCTTTAAATGGCTTTGCCCTCCTCAGCATTGCCCAATGTCCGGCTCTGGTACAGCGCGCTGTCAGAAAGTCAGGACACTTGACCCTGCCCCTGCCCCTGGGGGCCACTGGGGAAAGCCTTGCCCCTCCAGGCCTCAGCTCCCCTTGGAACACGGGGCAGGCTGTTCTAGGTGGTGCCTGCCGTGCTTGCAGCCCTGGAATTCCCTGAGTCTGTTTAGGCAGCGGCCCCAGAACCAGGAGGCAGGCAGGGCTGGGGAGTCTGGTCAGGACAGCCCACCACAGGAGAGGGAGAAAGAACTGAAAGACAGAGACAGCTTTGGCTGGGGGTGGGAGTGGGGGTGGGAGGGAAGGAGGAGACAGAGGAGGAGGGACCTCGGCGGGCGGGCGGTGTGGAGGGGCAGACAGACGCAGCCCAGAGCTCTGAGTGGTTTCCTGTTGCCCGGCTCTAAACCCCTCCACATTCCTGCAGACCTTCAGACTGCCAGAGCGCACTCAGCCCGCTGCCTTCCTGCCACTGAGGTACGCGTAACCCCTGCCCTGCCTATCCCTTCTGTACCCTACACCCTAGTTCACTCCTCCAGTGTATGTACCGGGTCGGGGTGGGGGGGAAGGAAGCTGTGCTGGGAGGTCTGGGCTCAGGGAAGGGGGCGCCCATCTGCTTTGGGCTCCACCACCACTCCCCTGCAGGGCCGGGGCCTCGGATGCTCTGCCTGTTGCTTTTCGGGTGCAGTCGCAGTGTAACTTCTAGGTTTGCAGAAGATAATCCCGCTGCGTGCTGGAGGGAGTCCTCCCTCGGTGACTGTTTCTGGTTTCAGAGGCTCCCTGCCTGTCCCTCTGCGCTCCCTTTGCAAATGCGACAGCCACCTCCTTCCCTGGGAATCTGATCTGATCACAGCTGCAATGGGGACCTGCCGGCAGCCAGTGCCTGCCCAGCTCCCCATTCCAGGAGAAGAAACTGCCTGGACTTGGCTCTTGATCAGGGGTTCTATTTTCCAAAAGGGACTTTGCATAAATGATAAATTAATCTCCAGAAGGCTAAGGGGGTCTTTGCCTTTAATTAGCACCTCTGGGATGACTCCTGTTTCCCTTGAATTCTCCCGTATCGACATCCCCACCCCCAGACACAAACTGATTCCAAGGCACCAGGCAGCCTCAGGTCAGGCATTGTTCCCATGCTGGGCTCCCTGGGGTGTAAACACAGGAACTCACAGCGGTAGCCCTTACTTAGTGAATCTAGACCTGAAGGCCTCAGGCATCTGATACCATCCAACGGGAGCGCCGGGTCCTCTGGGAGGCTGGGTGTGGTGGGGGATGTGCTGAGAGGGGGAAGAGAAAAGGTGAGACAGAAGGCTCCAGAGCAATTTTTTTACACCTCCTTGTTTTGAGAAGTTGAAACCCTACACAGGACCAGTGCTGAGCCTTTTAGGGTGTTAGTTCTTCAGATGAACCCCTTCCTGTCTTAACCCCTGCTGGCTCTGCTGGCTGGGTGGTGAGTGGCCTTCCTGGGTCCCAAAGTACGCCAAGAGAAAGGGGCACTGGGATGAGGCATGGTCTTCCCGGAAACCCAGTCTGCCCAAAAGTGAACAGAGAGGCAGCCTTTTCCTCCAGAAAGAACAGCATTCTATGCAGAACACGGAGAGAAAATGTTTCCCCAGCAAAACCGTAGGGTTAAATTTCTCAACACCCCAGTGTTGATGGGAGTGTTAGAAGCAAATCAGAAGCAGAATGGCAGACTTGCGGTGTGCATTGTATGTGCCGTCTTAGGTGACTCTCCTGTGGCCTTAGTTTCCCCATCTATAAAGTGACAGGGTTGGACTTGATGGTCTTTGAGGCACCTGACACCCTCTGAAACTTTCAAATGACGGTCTATTAAATGGGAATCTACAGACTAGCCTTTGAATGGGCTTCAAGGCATCTGCTAGCCCCTTAAAATTATGTGTACAGTAGTGTGTGTGTGTGTGTGTGTTTTGGAGAGAAATAGAGCACAAGAGAGTGTTCACGCCCTCAGTAGTCAGACATTCTCAGACGGACGCCTGACCCTCAAAATAGTCAGAGGCATGGTGTGGGAGACGAGTGGACAGGGGCTGGAAGCTGACATATATTTGCGGGAGGTTGAGAAATGTTGAACTTGAAGCGGTTGCAGGAAGAGTTAACTCAGCCATCAGCTGCCACATCGACAAAGCCTGGAGCAAAGGGGAGGGGGCGGGGGCTGGAGAAGGAACGACTTTGGAGACTTTCTCCAAGTCCCACCCACTGAAAAGCTCTTCTTTGCCATGACTCACTCTAGGAGGAATGCGAGTTGCCACGGTAACCTTTTTTTCCAGGGTCTCCGCCTGCTGGCTGGGAGGGGGTGCTGGGAACACTCAAGAGTACGTTGGGCTCAGCCCGAATGTCCCCCACTCCACTGTGTCCCCAAATACTATAAAAGCGGACTGCAGGCCCTGCCCTGCTGGTCTTCTGGGATCCTAGGGGTCCCAGGGCAGCTGTGGGGCTGTGATGAGCTTCCCAGACAGGGTTTTGGACACCTGAGTTTTAGTTCCACCTTTGGCCTGCAGATGCCATTTGACCTTAAACTAAGAGCTTCTCCTTTCTGACCGCCAGTTTCCTCCTTGGTTAAAGAGCAGTAACAGCAGCCGCCTCAGAGGGAAATTATGTGGGCAAAATGGGATAATGCTCAAGGAAGCACTTGCTAAAATGTGGCCCTCCCACCGAATGCAGGGGTTTTAGAACTGATGCATTATGGCATCCAAAGAGCTGGTGAGAGTATTCCCAGCTTTTTTTGTTGGCAGCTCCATCATCTTTGGGGTTGTATATAACTTCCCTTTACTAAAAGTGCTAACAGGCATACTAAAAAATACATTGTTTAAATTCATTTTGACTTGGGCCCCTTCTTGAGCATTTCCCAAGAGTGTAGTATCCTCCAGAGTTGAAAAGCCCGGGTCAGGGCACCAGCAGAAGAGGGTCTGAACTCACAGTGAATAACATTGGAAAGTCCCTTCCCCTCTCCTGGCCTCGGTTTCCCAATCTGTTAAATAGGGAATCTCACCCAGATGGTCTCCCGTTGCCCTTCCTGCTCTGAAGCCCTACAAACCTAAATTCCAGATGCTGCCTTCAGTAGAAAGAACAGCTGGCCTAATTTTTAACACTCCCTGTTCCCATAGCTGAAAAGAAAATGAGAGAGGAGGGGCCACAAGATCTTGGGTTGCACAGCAGTCCTGCTAAAATCTTGATCCATCTGTGGACACTTGTCAGCCAGTAGTAGTTTGGCCGCGGTAAGCTGTTCACAAGAGCGACTTTTCTTGCTGAAAATAGGCTGTAAATAGGAAAGGACGGTGGAGGAAAGGGAAGAGCCGAGGACTGCTGTGAACAGGAGAATGTTTGTTCGTCGGTGTCATTGAGATTGGCAGCTAAGAGTGCAGAGAAATGAGGACAGACACAAACCAATGAGGATGCAGATTGTACACACTGGTTTCACCAATAGGCACCAATTGGCACAGCTAAAACTAAAAGCCTCAGTCAATACATGAGCAGACCCAGAAAGGTTCTGCACTCACGCACCTGATACCTTGACTCACGGACAAGCTCCAGGTAAACATCTTGATGCGTATGCAAACTCTTACCCCTACCCGTACGGGCCGAAACGTACAGACGCTGAGCCAGGTAGACACACACAGGTGCACAGACACAGCTCCACACAGAAGTCCTCCAGCCCACAGGTAACTTACACGAACACACGGTCAGGCATGCAGACACAGCTGCCATCGCAGCCACACACAGATGTGCACAGCCAGACAAAAACTACAGGCTGTAATGGAAAGACAGACAGGTGACATGCATGTATTCAGCATCAGACCGCCACTATATTTTACAGAGAAACTGAGACCCAGGAAGGGAAAAATAACTCATTCAAGGTCACACAGCTCACTGATGTCTGAGCCAAACTCTCCGATGTTTGGAAATATCCAGATGTTCACCCTGTTTTTCTTTTTTCCATCTGATCAGTTTATCACATCTATATACCTCCCTCTGCAGGCAGCGAGCCCTGTTGATAGTAAACAATAAGCAGTACTTTCTCTCCTTTGCTGAGCTGCAGTGGCCTACCCTGGCCCACACGGCTTTGCCACTGGGGTACCATGGCGATGTGTGGCTAACAGGTGGGTGCTCATTTGCTTCCTGCGGACTCCCTCCCTAACCTTGGTCCTTAAAGGAGGGGAGGGAAGGCTGGAGCAGAGATTTCAGCTGACCCTGGGGATTAGTGAAGCTACTTTTTCTCTACAGCACAGAGCCTGACTCCTAACCCAGACCCTGAACTCGGGGACTGCTGGCCTGAGCAGGGTCGGCATGATGTGACTTGACAAAGCTGAAGAAAAACAACCTCCTCAGGAAGTTAACTCTGCTCTCACTCATCAAGCCATAGACCTGGAGGTCTGTAGGGGACATATGGATGGACGCGCCAAGTCTCTCCAGAGCTGTGTCCTTTCAGAAACTTGGCGTTAGCCTGTCTCATCAGGGTATCCCTCTGAGTTGTCCCGTGTTAGTCTTGGCATTAGGGTTCCAGACTGACCAAAGAAGAAAGAAACAAAACAAAACAAGGGTAACATCAGCAAGTTTGGCTCAACCACCAGCTCACTGTAGGTCCTTGAGTAAGTTGCTTTCCCTTTCTGGTCCTTGATTTCTCTGTTTCTCAAATCAGAAGCATGGCCAAGAGGCTTCACTGAGCTTGTGATTCATGGTCCTTTGGTTGCGACTGCCAGAACCGTTCAGGATTCAGATGCCACTCTGGACTTTAGGGGAAGTGATATAATTGATTAGTCATGTCTGCCACATGCGCAGGAGGAACAGATGGAGGCATAGATGCCACGTATTTAGGATGTGACATATTGGACACTTGGATGTTGTTTCTCATCCCCTCCATTTGTGGTCACACGGATACAGCGGTGGCCCCTAGGGGGAGCCAAGGAGGCGAGCCTGAAGCTCCACCCTGGGGTGAAACGTGGCAGCTTAGATGCCTTTACTGAATCTAAGTCAGACTGATTTCCAGTCTCAACCTCCAGGGTTATTTCTCAGTTGCCCAGAAGCTCTTCAGCCCTAGGCTTAAGCACCCATGACACCCTAAAAGTTTCCCTTGGCTTCCTCCCCTCCCGCAAGGAGTATTAGAAGTGGAGGCAGAGAGTCTTGGGGCGAGCTGGGAGAGGCGCACTCTACAAGGCACCTGCCTGAGCTGAGTCAGCACGTCAGGAATAAAAGGAACCTCAGGGACCACCTGGCTCCAGGGTTTTCAAATTGTGTTCACAGGTACCTAGGGAAGCCCCAAGGCCTCTCGGGGAGTGTCCGAGAATGTAGGACTTCCAGCCCTATCTCCACTCCACTTTTACCTGCTTTAGGTATTTTTTTTATTTCAAGCTGATTTATGGAATGGATAATAATACATTCATGTGTTTCAACAAGTGCAAAAGGCTTTAGCTGTTTCGTCTGCGGACTTTGGCAGCAGGTTCCATTGTGAGGAAGGGCTCCCTAGCCTGCGCCATTTGTACACCACCGACGGACAACGGCCTCTGTGCAGAAGGGCAGGGCGAGGCGAGGTCTGGGAGCAGGGGCCTCCTCTAAGTCTGCAGGGTGCTCTGGGCCAAGACTCGATCCCAGCACTCCTGACTGTCGCGTCGCCTCCTTGAGGCTGTGTCTGCTCCCCGGAGTGCCAGTGAGCACAGGCTGGCCACTGTGGCTCCTCGCTGGCCTGGCCCGGCCCTCTTTCCAAGTCCCAGCTCCCTGGCAGGCCTGGCTCCCAGGCTCCTTTTTAGCCTCTAGACTTGTTTTCCTTTCTTTGGGCTTATTTACCACTAACGTGTGTTTTTGGAAGCCTTGTTTCCAAGCCAAACAGTGGGAGTGAGATGCTTGTTTTGCGTCAGCAGCCCAACGAAGAGGCCAGGCTGGAGGCTGGGCTGGTGTCCCCTGGACCAAGAGGAGCAATGTCTTCCTTTGTTCCACCCCAACCGCCTTTCTCCCTGGGCCACAAAGAGCTGGGATCCTTGCCCTGGATTCTTGAGGGGGGGATGGAGACTCTGGGATCCTTGGATTTTAAGATGCCCTTCCAAACAACATTGCTGCTTGTGCTCTCTCACACATAGCACTTGTGAGCCTCCTAAGGCAGGCGTGCTGTTTCCATCTCACAGATGGAAACATGAGTTGAGGCCCAGAGAGGGAAAGTCCCTTTCTGAAGGTCATGCCACTGCTAACTAGCAGAGCCAGGGTTTGAACCTGTACGTTTCTTCTCCAGAGCCCATGAGTTTACCCTTATGCTGTTCTGCTTCTAGAAAGTTTATTACCACTCTGTGTAGCAGGCTAGCCCAACCACATGTGGTATTTAGATTTAAGTGAATTAAAATGAAATACAATTACTAGCAACATGCACTAGCAACATGTTCATTGGATGAACTAGCAACATGTTCAGTGTTTGGTAACCACATGTGGCCAGGAGCTGCCAGAGTGGATGGTGCACCGTCCCAGGAAGTTCTATTGGATGGCATTGCTATATCAGCATTTTACTCAAATCAGATTTCATAATCACAGCT
Organism: Macrotus californicus; assembly: GCA_007922815.1. NCBI lineage: Eukaryota > Metazoa > Chordata > Mammalia > Chiroptera > Phyllostomidae > Macrotus > Macrotus californicus. The sequence continues at coordinate 23,313 of VMDR010004975.1, read as the reverse complement.
CAGCTTCTGTGCTCACATTGCTAAGGCTATGATTCCAAGACCCACGGTCTAAAATGCTATGATTCCGAGATTTCCCCCAGTTCTGACATTTAGCAACTTTTCAGTATCCAGGGAGAGCCCGAAGGGAGCTCTTCATGTCTTGAGGGACGTGAACTGGGGGGCTGGTGTACTTTTCCATCCCCAGAGTCTGTCCAAACAGAGAGAAGTGACCTCAGCTCCAGGTCCTGCTGGCAGCCAAAGACTGTGTTCAGCCATCTCCAGAGCAAATAAAGGCAAAGGAAGGGACTTGATGTACGGAATAGGAGGAGGTGGTGGCAGTGGGGTGGGGGTGAGTGGTGTCTGCGTTTGATGACCACTGAGCCAAGGGAAACACCTTCTGTTCCTCCCCTGGCCTCGGCTACCTTCCCTTCCTGCACCTCAGGCCAGTCCACAGCCCAGCTGGGCCCCATTCAGGTGAGCACCGGAGAGGGAGTGGCCACAAGAGAAACCGAGGTGGAGAGCATGCCAGTGGTGCAGTGGGGCTGCCTGGGCCCCCGTTCAGCCCTGACACCCACTGCTCAGGGCTCTTGGCAGGTTTCTTCCCTTCTCTGGACTTCAGTTTTCTCATCTGTACTATAGGGCAGAAAGGCATGCTTTGAGACCCCAATGGGATGCTAGATTGGGAATAACACTTTCAAAAAAATAAACATATGCGTCCTAGCCAGGAGGCTCAGTTGGTTGGAGCATCATCCCATGCACCAAAAGGCTGTGGGTTTGATCCACAGGGCACACACCTAGGTTGTGGGTTCCATCCCCAGCTGGGGTGCATATGGGAGGCAGCCCATCCATGCTTCTCTCTCTCTCCCTTAAACATATCCTTGGGTGAGGATTTTAAAAAAAGGCAAACATATGCATCATCACCAACTAAAGAGCTACAAAGAAGGGAATTTTCATTTAATCCCAGTCATTTATATGAAGGTATCAGATTGATACTTTCACCAGGCACGCCAGGCCTAGGCTTGATCAGTAAAGGGTGAGTGTGCAGCTGTTAAGTGGTGAACGTTGGGGTCTGACCCCTGTGACCTGATCTTGCTGAGGTGACTGTTGTACCTCCTTAGCTTTGCAGGGTAGGCGCCTGGACTCCTGGGCCAATGGTGTTCAGTGAACCTCAGAGGTAGATCCCATGGCTCTGCAGGGCCTAGGGCTGTGCATTCACAAGTCCAGCTGCTCCCTGTCCCTCCGGGCCCATCATCTGGAGGGAACGGGTTCTGGGACTGGTGATGGGCAGAACCCCAAATTTGGGAAAAAACTCCTCCTCCAAGATTTTGGGTCCTTAATGCGTTCACTATCTGGATTTCTCCCCCACCCCTATGCCATGGGGAGGGCCTTGGTCAACTTGGAAGAGGCCTGGATGTTGCATGACCCCCTCCCTCTCAACTGTAGAGTCCTCTTTGGGAAATTGAGACTAAGAGCCCTCCCATGCCTGTCTGCCCACCTGCCATGTGTCAGAGGCTCTAAGGGGACAGTGTCGAAGTGAGGCCTTTAGAAACTACAAAGCATGGCAAGATTTAGAATTACTTTTCTCTTCTGGCTACAAAACTGGGGACAGAAGGTGGCAGAAAGGGTGAGTGTGCCCCTGGCAAAGAAGTACAGGAAGGTGATGAGGCAGGACAGGTGGAAGAGCCACCAGCAAACCCTTCCCTGGTCAGAGGGGCGGGGCGTGGCTCCTCTGCTCACATAAAGGATTCGGACTCTCGAGACCCCGGTCTTCCTGCCTCTCCAGCCGGGCTTATTACATTTACAGTCCTAGCTGAGCTATGTCTCCTGCGACTTGCCCTCTCTGTCACTGGAGCCCAGACTAGGTGACTTTTTTTCGGTCCTAGCTGCCAGTCTCGCTTTGACCCTTCACCTTCAATGTCAGACAAGTCCCTCATTGAGGCTTTCTCTCCTGCTCCATTTGTCCAAGGCCAGATGCAGGAGTTGCTTTGCAAGAAGGGAGACTTTTCCAACTGCAGACCTGGGAAGAACAAGCCTACAACTGTGTGAGGGGCTTGGGGGTAGACACTCCAAAAACTGCCTGGAAAGGGAAGACTGGACTTTCTGGGGGCTGGGACCAGGGGAAAGCACTGCCAAGCTCCCAGGTTGATTCCTTTAAATTTCTGTTAGTTTTATATCATGCACGCCCCGTCAAATAGGAGGTGAGGTTTTGTGTCTGTTAGTCCAATAGAGGGCTAATTCTGCACGCCCCGTGAAATAGGAGGTGAGGTTTTGTGTCTGTTAGTCCAATAAAGGGCTAATTCCCCTCTGCCCCTGCCTGTTTCTGCTATCCAAACACTATAGTCCAAGTGAAAGCGTTTGTCGCCAGAGACGATGCTGTGTGCCAAGACCAGCATGTGCTGGTGCCATTTTAAGGGCCCACCACGTGGGTTCACCTAGTCTAACTCTCAATTAATGGAAGGGGGTGCCAAGGGCTGGAGAGGATGAAGGACACATCACCGATTTGCCAAAACACTACTGAGGTGCAGTAAGAATCCCTGGCATGTAATTCAAGCCGAGTGTTTTTTCCATACCTCCAAGGCGTTTGGCCAGTTGAGAGGTCTTGGAAGGAACTAGGGATGAGAAGCCCAATCTGGAAGTTTGGCGGGGGACACTCGAGGGGAGACAGGGTGACAGCTCACTTTGACAGAAGGCTGGTTGGGGCCAGAGGGAGTACAGGAGGGGGAACAGAGTAGACCAGGAGAAGTCTGAGGGAGGCAAATTTAGATTGATGTAAGGGAGAACTTTTTAAAGCCATTTGAAAATGGATGCACATTTAGTTAGGACAAGAAATAAAATGTCTTTGCCATCGATCCTCTTGTAGGGATGGCATTTTGGGCATAGAATCACCAGAGGAGATTTGGCTTCAAGATCCCTACCAGTCAGGAGAGTTTTAGAGTCAAGAGCTCAGCATTTAGCCCTGGCTGGTGTGGCTCAGTGGACTGAGCGCAGGCCTGTGAACCAAAGGGTCTCAGGTTTGATTCCCCTTAAGGGCACATGCCTGGGTTGTGGGCCAGGTCCCCGGCAGGGGGTATGCAAGAGGCAACCACACATCGATGTTTCTGTCCCTCTCTTTCTTCCTCCCTTTCCCTAAAAATAAATAAATAATACCTTTTAAATAAAAAAAAGTTCAGCATTTAAAGAGTGAGGTCTTAGCCGTGACCAGGACAGGAGAATTTTCTAGATCTCAGCTAACATCCTTTAGCTGCGAACAGGACAGAGAACACGCAGCACTTAGGAGCGTTTGGACGGTCACTCCAGAGGATCCAGAGCAACGCCGCCCTTTCTGGGTGGGATGGAGAGAAAAATGCGACCACCCCCAAGTGCGCACAGGCCGCACTCCCAGACTGCTGTTCTGCTGTTTTTCAGAGTGAGATCCCATTGTCTCGGATTGGCAAGAAGTTGCTGCCTATTAACTTCTTCCGTCACAGAGGGGTTAGGGAGGAAGAGGAGGGGAGGAAGAGGAGGAGGAAGAGGAGGAAAGTCTGGGGGAGGGGGTAGGAAGATAATTCTAGAACATCAGGGATTGAAGGTCCCTTGAACAGGGTCTGGTTCAGCATTGTCCGAACTTGACAAACTAGCCCATCGTCTTCGTGATCACTTTTTAAAAACCTAAAATAAGCGAACTGAGGAAGGAGACTGTGTGTGATTACCATAAATGGGAAAATCGGTACCTCTGTCATCAATAGAAGGAAGCTATAAAAATAAATACAAAGGAGACAAAACAACTTCGCTGAATTCCAGCTGGAGACAGTTTCCTGTGAAGGCTCCGAGCCAGAGGCCTGCTGTCTGTGAGGAAGGACCACAGACGGGTGTTCAAGAGGGTGTTGAAGGTGGCTCAGCATCCAGCTGAGACGTTCTCGAAACGTCAGGGTTGAGAGGGAGTTTAGTAGAAGCAACTCTCTCCCGTGGCTTTCACTATCAGCTAACACGCACGCCTAGAACCACCTTGCACATCTCTGGAACCAGCATCGAAGGGAACCCGGCCTCCCTCAGGAAGCCGCCTACTCACGAAACTGCAACTTCTCTCCCTGCAGGGCTCCCAGCACCATGAAGGCCTGGATCTTCTTTCTCCTTTGCCTGGCCGGGAGGGCCCTGGCAGCCCCTGTAAGTACCTAAAGACGTCGCTGCGTGTTCTTACCCTCCCACCAGCTCGGGGCCATCGACTCTGCCAGCTTTGGCTGCTCAGAAGGGACAGGGACTCCCCCATCTCAAGTTATTTATCTTACAGTTTAAAAAGATTTTTTATTAAACTAATAAACTAATAAGGATAAAAGTCGCAACAAGGACCCCTAGGTGGGGATCCCAGAGAAAAGAGATTTCTGTGTAATAAGATGAACTCTTTGGCACACAGTTTCTCAGACCTCGACGAGGATCTCTTTAGACGGAAGAGACCCCTGTGCCACATGAGGAATTCTAGCAGAGAGGGAGCGGTGCTGGTGGGATGATTTTAGAAGGGAGTCCAGCCACAGAGAGAGGGAGGGGTTAGCTCCCGAATCAGTGAGGGCTATTTGGGTGCAAGCAACAGACCGTGACCTGAGTAAACTAGGGGGACAAGGGTATAGAGGTGGATGATAAAACCAAAGGCCTTGGGGAGGACTAGAAAAAGGAAGGTCCTGGAGGTAAGAACTAGTGGACAGTCTCGGAACAGTTGCCATTGGAATAGATCTGCACCAACAGCTTCCACATCTTGAGAGAAGGTGCTGAGAAGATTATTAAAAAATTCAAGGCGCGCCAAGTCTGGCTGACCTTGGGTCCTGGGCCTGCTCCTTGGCCAGAGGAGTGGGGGTCACCCTGACTGACACAGTCCCTCCGAGGACTGCATGCAGAGGCCCAGGGGCGGTTATGCATAGCTGGCCTGGGAGCCTCACCAGGGGAGGGAGGAAGACACCTGGGAGAAGGGCTTCCTCCCACCTGTGGTCCCCTTACCCCTGTCATGAGCAAGTGTGAGTGATAGTAAGTCTCTTGATCAGGTGGGTAGATTTTGGCAAGTTTTGACAAGGTTAGCATTATTTTTAGAAGTGGCCCCAGTCAGCCAGTGGCCTCAAAGTTATATGTTATCTTGCTTCTTCCTATGCCAAGTTGACATGGCAAGAAGGAATTGCCTAATCGTCATCATCATCACCATAATCATATCACACTCACGGGGAAGGGCATGACAGCTGTTAAAATACATGGTGTCCATCCACCTCTCCAGTCTGTTTTCCCCTCTGTGAAGTGGGAGAGGTGGTCTGCACCAGTGGTTTTCAGACTTCATTGGGGTCAAAGCAGTGGACACGCGTTCTAGGTTGAAGCTTAGGCAGATGCCTGAGACAGAAAACGTCTAACCAGGGAGGCGCCCTGGTGGTCCATGGGGTCTCTGTGTGTGCCTTCTCCTTTGCCCTGTTGTCCCACCCACGGCGGTCCCTGAGGCACAGCCTTGGGGATCTCCCATGAGCTGCTCTCCTACCTCCCCAGCTTTAGATTCCAGATCAGAAGCAAAGCTGGCCCTGGCCTTGGCCTTGACCTCTCTGAACCCCATTTTCTCTTCCCAGCAGCAGCAGGAAGCCCTGCCTGATGAGACAGAGGTGGTAGAGGAAACCGTGGCTGAGGTATCCGAGGTAGGTGGGTGGTGCCTCAGACCCTTGGCCCTCTGTGCCCACTTTTCCCTGAGGAAACCAGACAGGTGCTGTGGGTCCCCTTCTCATGTGCACACAGCACAGATGTAAACCCTCTATAGAGCCTCCAGTCTTGACCCGCTACCGAATGCTTCCCAACCTTCAGCGGAACCCCACAGGTGGAGCCACAGTTCTGAAGAGCTTTATTTTTTAAGCTGTAGGACCATTTTTCTTAGTTGGTCACCGGTCTCCCCACACATCAAGCAGATGAAAGGGGAGCTGCCCCTGCATGGCTGGCAGGGGTAGAAGGCTGGGTGCCACCTCTTGCCCTCACACCCCTGGTGGCCCCCAACGCCTCTCAGAAGAACTCCAGGACACAACAGACAGAGCGGGTCTGTAAGGTGGATGTGACTTCTGGAGCAGGCATTGGTGCTGAGACCTGGGCCCGGCCCACCTCCAGCTGGTCACCTCACTGTCCCCTCGTGGGTCCCTAAAGCTTTCGGCAAGTCCCCCCCAGACTTCAGCCCTTCCTCCCAGCTCTGCGATGAGGGTGGTGCCAACTGACTCACTCTTCTCCCTCCCACCCAGGTGCCTGTGGGAGCCAACCCCGTCCAGGTGGAAGCAGGAGAATTTGAGGAAGGTGCCGAGCAAGCCGAAGAAGAGGTGGTGGCTGAGAGTAGGTCCCTTGTCACATCCAGTCTATGCCCTCTGCTGCCTGGGCATGGGATGTGGGTACAGCCTACAGGAGGCTCCTTCCCAAGGAAATGCAGGGTGGGGGCCCTCCCTACAGGGGGGCTGCCAAAGAGGAATGGCTTTGACTTAGAGGTCAGGAATATTCTCTGGAATCTGGAGATCTATTTACAGCCAGGCTGCCTCTGCTGGGAGAGGCAGGAAGGGATGTTGCTCAGCTGGAAACGGCTCTCCCCTCACAGCTCTTTTTCTGAGGAGGGTTTAACATCCTCAGGGAGGTCACTCATCACATGAGCTCTTCGCTGGCCCCCATCTTAGCCCAAACCCCACAAAGGAGCAGACCTGAGAGAACCTCAGAAGCTTTCACACTCATTCGCTTATTGGATTTTCACATGGCCACAGGGAAATGAGACCTGAAACCTGGCCTAACTCACAGGATGCTGTCCATGGAGTTAGTGCCAGAGAGAGAGGATCTGGGCCTCTGGCCCCACCTACTGTGCTGGCATCTCTATCCCACAGAGTAGGGAGGCATCAGGTCCTTGGGATTCACAGCATGGACTTGACAGGCAAACCAACCCAAGTTTGCACTTAGATTTGTCGGCCCTTTGTGAGCACCCTCGCACTGCTTGCTGAGCTCCTCCGAGTCTCAGCATCACCACCCCTAACAGGAACAGGATGAAGACAGCAGACCCTGGCCCGAGGACTGGGGGGATCTGAGATGAAGCCTAAGAACACTTGGCCCAGTGCCTGGCAGACCGGCCTCTAATCCAAGATGACTAAAACACCCGAGCCAGGCGTTGGGGGGAAAAGGCTAGATTGAGCTGTCATCCTGAGGGCCCAGAGTTTTTGTTGGAGTACAGGGGCGTCTACCGAATCCTGTTCCTTTTCCCCTTCCCCCTCCCCCTCATCCGGTGTTCACCAGAGGCGGCTGGGCTCTATTGTTCGGTGTGAGTCTTGGGGCTCTTCTCCCTTTTCCTCTGCAGCCTCTCAAGTCTTGTTGGGCCTCGCAGCTCTCTGGCTCCATGATGACAGCTGACTTTCCCACTTGTTCTAGAAAGTCTACTCAAGAACCCTAAAGTGCCTCACTATGATTGATCAGAGAGCTGAGAACACAATGGTTGCTTCAATCCTTAGGGAAGCCATATGGCACCCAGTGTGCCTGGGTCGCATACTGAGCCTATAGCACCTGCAAAATGTGTGTGACCGTGACCTCACACTGGATCTTTAATGCCCAGACTGAGCCCACCACTCCCGTAAATGCTGACTCTGGGCTCAGCAGGAGAAGGGAGGCCCGAAGCCTAGAGTTGGGGGCACAGACAAGGACTTCTGCCCAAGGATCAGTCTAGATTGGGGTGGGGCGGTTGTGCTAACCCGGGTGGGGCTAACGCCATGCCCTTGCACTCTGCCAGACCCCTGCCAGAACCACCACTGCAAACACGGCAAGGTGTGTGAGGTGGATGAGAACAACACCCCCATGTGCGTGTGCCAGGACCCCACCAGCTGCCCTGCCCCCATCGGCGAGTTTGAGAAGGTGAGCATGGACGGATGAGGTGGAGGGCTGGGGGACAGGCCCTTCCTAACACAGAGCGTCTGCCTAGAAAACGGTTGGTTTGGAGGTCCTACTGAGCAGCTCTAGTCTCAAAAGTGCCCTCACTAGGTACAGACACAGCAGGAAAGTGGAGGGGAGTCAGAGCTGGGGCTCTGCCTGTCTCTGGAGCTCTCTAGTAACCAGCCGAACTGACTCAGCAACACCAGGTTCCAAGCTCCACGTCGGACTTGGAAGGGAACACATCGACACCAGGCCCTGGGCTTTCTCAGCAGGGGAGCATCCTCGCACGGGTCCAAGGATGTGGGTTCTGGGCCAGACTGAAGGTTGGCTTCAAACCCCGCCTCCACCACTTGCTAGGACATCTTGGCTAAGTTGCTAAGCTTTTTCAAGTTTCAGTCTTCTCATCTCTAAAGAGGGGACAGAAACAGTCCCTTACCTCATAGGGCTGTTGTGGGGATTTGTCAGATAATGCTGGGCACTTCGTAAGTACCCAGTGTGAGCTATTTTTAAAAATCTTTCAAGTCTGTCCATTCTGTTCCTCATAGGACTCACTCAATCAACTGACCACACAGCCAGCCATTCAAGTAGATATGTATCGAGTACCCACTCGTGCCCACCATTGTGCTACTGACCTAGCTAGGATAGCGAGTCTAGACCAGCCTTGTTCCCACGCCCTCTTATCTGGACTCTCCACCTTCTCTCTCCCCAATACAACCTACTCTCTGAGCTACACATTTCAGCATCACCATCCTCTCTCTTTCTCTCCCTCATCCCCCATCCCACTGCTCACTGACTCCAAGTTTCCCTCTGCAGTGATCCATAAGCAAGTACGTGCAGCAGGTTCAACCCAAGGCTCTCCGCTGCTGACATGAGCTACTTAACTGCCACTGCCCTTGGTCAGCCCTTGGCATCTCTGCTGGACCACTGCCACATGCAGAGATTCACTGGGAGGACTCCTGTGACTCAGCAAACAGCTATACTCACAGCTGAGATTTACTACAGTGATACATTAAGGATGTATAGCTGGGCTGTGGCTGGTGTGGCTCAGTGGATTGAGCACCGGCCTGCAAACCCAAAGTTTCCCAGGCAGGGCACATGCCCGGGTTGTGGGCCAGGTTCCCCAGTTGGGGGCATGCAAGAGGCAACCAATTGATGTATCTCTCACACATTGATCTTTTTCTCCCTCCCTTCCCCTCTTATGAAGTAAGTAAATAAAATCTTAAAAAAGAGAAAGAAAGAAAGAAAGGAAGAAAGAAAGGCCGCTAGGTCATAGGGGAATAAGGCAGGCAGGAATCCATGGTTGGTTAGGCTTGCTTTCTCTTTCCTCGCCCTTGTGATGGGTCTCACGCTTTTCCCCAGCTACAGAAATGTAGCCACAGTGAGCGACGATTCTGCCCAAGGAAGCCCATTAGACTCAGCACCCGATGTTTTACTTGGCGACTGGTCACGCAGGCACCTTCCTAGCATGTGTCCAAATTCCAGACTCCTGGAAGGAAAGCCGATGCTCGGCGTAATCCATGTTGTTTGTACAGCAGTCTAGGCACAGCGAGCCCCATTGATCATTGGTGGGAAGTTTTCCAACCGTGCAGGGACCTGTTTACCAGCCAGTTTCCCAGATGCCAGCCTAGGGCCAAGTTTGCAAGCATGCCTTTGGAAGGATAACAATCCCAGGCCTGCTGTGTTCACTCTTCTGCACCCTCTGCCTGTTCGCCATCCCCACCTTTAACTCATCCCATCCACATCTTCTGGTTTCCCCATATCTCAGCCCTGACTCAGGCGTGCCTCTGCTCAGAGGCCAACAGTGGCTCTCAGCGTGGGCTGAACTTTGGCTGGGAGCCAGAGACTGGCTTCTGTTGCAGCCCCACCCTCAGCTCACTCTGTGACCTGGGGCTAATTATGCTCCTAGCTTGGCCTCCAGTGCCCCCATCTCTGAAATAGGTGAGGACGGTGGTACCAGCGAAGGGCTTTGGCAATGAAGGTGAGGTGCTCTGTGCTTTGCCAACAGGTGTGCAGCAATGACAACAAGACCTTCGACTCTTCCTGCCACTTCTTTGCCACCAAGTGCACCCTGGAGGGCACCAAGAAGGGCCACAAACTCCACCTGGACTACATCGGACCTTGCAAATGTGAGTCTCCTGGGGCCCCTCAGCCTCCCATTTTTTGGGGGGGAGCACTGAATGGGCACTGGTACTGACTCTGCCACTTCTGGGCTGTGAGATCTTGGGCAAACCTCTTCCCTTCTCTGAGCCTTGGGATTCCCATTGAAAAACGAGATGATTGTCTATGAGCAGGTGCCTCTCAGCTCTGCACCCAGAGCATCTCCCAGGAAGGACTGAGCAGCTGTGGAAGGCCAGAGCAGGGGGGATTTCTTTTTTCTAGTGATAAGGAAAGGCTGACATGGTAAAGCAAAAATGATGTCCTACCTGGACTATAAAGTGTTTTTAAAATATTTGAATTTTAATGCTTTAAAAGAGGGGTATGTCTCAGTTCCCCCTAGGCCTCTGTTACTAAGCATTGTCAGATCCTTGACCCACTCGCTCCACTACAGTCCTATCTGCCTACTTGAGATACATGGCTGACCACCCTCTTCTAGAAACCTGGGAGTCAGGTGTTTGGAGAAGGAATGCCAGGGCATTGTCGGGCTGTTTGGTGGTGATCGCGGGTGCCTCCTTCAGCACGTGCAGCTCCCCTAGCAATTGAAGTACCCAAGGCCACACTTGCTCTCCCTCTAAGACAACGCCCATGTTGTGTCTGGGACACTGGCACCAGAGAGAGCCGTTCGCTCACTGCCTCAGAGTGTAGAGTGCAGACAGGTGGAGGGAAAACCAGGTTCTCCCATGGCCAGCCCTGCTCTCCCAGTCCTGGGGCACAGGGTGTGTGGTGAGAAGACTCAGGCCTGGAGAAGGAGGGCCGGGGGAGGAGCATTGGTAGGAATTCTTGGGCACTGAGACTGAGGAGGGAGCCAAGGAGCCTTCCCCACGTGGTTCTTGCTGTTCTCTGAGGCCTGTTGCTCCCTTGCTCCCACTCCAAGTGTTTCCATCACAGAGGTTCTCGGCCACTCCCCAGCTGCTGGTGGAGAAGACAGTGGTCCTAACCACAAAGGGGCTTTCCATATACACCCAAGGGTGAGGGGAGAAAGGACCCCTGAGCCCCCAGGCAACCACGTGCTCTGGATGCCGGATGCAGCTCAGATATCGTGTCCTTGAGTGAGTCCCTTCTCACAATGCTGATCTCCAATAAGTCCCACACAAGGAGAGACTTGGATGGAATCTCCAGGTCCAACATTCTGGGGTTCTAAGTTCTGGAGACCAGGATGGAATGATTATCACTAGGAACATTCTGGCGGTTAAACATTCCCAACCCCCTACTTCCCCAGTCGCGCTAAGCTGGGCCTGGGACGGAGGCTCTTCCTCAGCCTCCCAGTTTCAGACACTTCCCAATGGCTGACGTCACCAGTGTAGATCCTGGCCCATCACCCAGAAAGGTGTAGGGGCCGTTGGAGCTATCAGGTCAAGGCTGAGGGAACAACAGACAGGCCATTGTGCTTTTCCATTTGTAGAGCATTCTCCCCACACATGACCTCCTTTGCTTGTGTGGCGTGAAGAAGCTGGGCCTTAGAGAGGCTGAGCCACTGTGCCGAGGGTGCCAATTAAAGTAACTGTAGGAGGAAGGCATGGAGCGGGGAGAGTGGCCTGGCCAGGGAGAGCTGGCATCCGTGCTGACCGCCCTTGTATTTTGGACCCCAGACATCCCCCCCTGCCTGGACTCCGAGCTGTCTGAGTTCCCCCTGCGCATGCGGGACTGGCTCAAGAATGTCCTGGTCACTCTGTACGAAAGGGATGAGGACAACAACCTGCTGACCGAGAAGCAGAAGCTGCGAGTAAGTGGTCTCTTTCCAGGGCACCTGCCTGGCCCTAGGCTGGACAGCTCATGGCCCCGGGCTGTCTGAGACCCGCAGCCCCCATGTCAGAACCAGGCCTCCAAGGGTAAGTCTCCACCCCTGCTCCGGCAGGAGTCTTTGTCCCGGCTGCTGGGACACGGACTGCTGCTCGCTGCCTTGGAGGTTTGTGGTGCAGAGTCACATCCAAAGGCCCGGAGAGGTCCTGAAGCGAAGGGCCCTACTGCTCACTCTGTCCAGCTCAGTGTTAGGAGACAAAAACCGCCCTGCTCTTTTTCCTTCCGAGTCTGTGGAGCTTAAATCTAATGGACGTATTAAGCACTTGGAGTAGCAACAAAATGCAGATTCCTAGGCCCCACCCCAGGCTCACTGGATTAGTGTCCCTGTGAAGCAAGACCCATGTGGGTCACTGTGATGTGGCAGCTCTACGGAGAGCTCTCTGAGATCACCCCAGGCCTCCACTTCTGTGGATGAGACACTGATAACCTGTCTATGTCGCTTCCTTCCCTCATCTGTTACCCTGGGCTTGGCTGACCTCTGCCTGCTCTGGCTCCCTGTCAGAGGCAGGAGGGACCCTGCCTGGCCTGGACGGTCTCCCTAGACCTTTGTCACACACTGTCTCTCCACTCCCACAGGTGAAGAAGATCCACGAGAACGAGAAGCGCCTGGAGGCTGGAGACCACCCTGTGGAGCTGCTGGCCCGGGACTTTGAGAAGAACTACAACATGTATGTCTTCCCCGTGCACTGGCAGTTCGGCCAGCTGGACCAGCACCCCATTGACGGGTAAGGCCCACGGCTGTTGGGGTCACAGAGCGGGACTCTGGCCTGGCCCTGCAGGGCACAGAGTCATGGGTCAGGGTGGGCAGTGCACTGAGTTTGGCCAAAAATACTTCCCGGTATCCTCTGATGCTCCCAGCCCTGGATCCCACAGTTTGCCTCAGGGCTGGGGCAGCAAGGGGCAGGCGCCCTGAGAAAGGGCACAGAACTGGGAGGGAGAAAGCTGCAGATGCTCTCTCAAGCCAGAGGCGGAAGTCAGTGGAACCTGACAGTCCTTCCTTAGCCCTGCGAGTGCTAGCCAGGGGTATCCACTCGTTGAGGGAGAGTGAGCTAGGAAGGAGTGCCAGACGCCAAAAGGGGTGGCATGGGTGGAGCTGAGGCAGCCTGCCCGCTCACGGGCCTTCAGCAAGACCCTGAGACCCAGCCCCGCAGCAAACTGGCCCTGGGAATTCTTAAAAACTTCTCACAGCCAATGCCATCCACATCGTAAGCCTTTGGTTTGACGGCTCTCGCCTCTGATCCCAGGGAGTTACGCAGGGCGGTGCCACCGCTCCGCAGAACAGGCAGGCCGCGGGTCAGCGAACACTCACCGAGTGCCTGTTCTGTGCCCAGCACTACTCTAGGCGGGGGATCTGACAGGAATCAGAACTGACACCGTCCTTGCCCACATGGAGCTCACACTCTGGGTGATCTGTACCTGACAATTGAAGGAAAAAGTACAAAAGGCTCCTGGAAGGGGCAGGTGGTAGCTAGACCGCCTGCGGCTGAGCACCATGGCCTGCCTGCCCTCTCCTGCCCTGCGTTCCTGGAGGAGCCTGGGGAGCTCGCTCTGCCTAGGGGTGCTGCTCTCCGGGAGGCTCATCCCTCGCTCCGACTCCAGCCCTTGTGCCTGGTGCCTGCCCACCCTTTGTCGGTGATCTCGGGTGGCTGGGGTCTGTTGAGCTCTGGGAAGCTTCCTGCTGCTTCTCTCCCAGGCTCTCTCCATGGCTGGGATCCAACTGAGTCACTCACTGTGGGCAGGAGGGAAAAAGTCAGGGAACATCTGGAGCTCAAGCTGAGCAACTGGATCTGACCCCAAGGAAGGGGCTGGAAGGAGGCTTCCAGATGGGGCTGCAAGGACTATGCATCTGGAAAGCATGGCAGCCTGAGCCAGGGAGCCATCCCCCTCCTCCTCTTGTCCTAGAGCTGTGTGGTGACCTTGCCTGAGTCCCTTCCCCACCCTGGCCTCAGTTTCCCCCCGATATACAGTGCAAGGGGAGGGGGCTGTTCCTTCCAGTTCAAGTACTATGATTCCTTCCATGAGCTGGGTGGGGCAAGGAGGGCTGGGGATTAGAGAGAAAACTGGAGTCACATTGCGGCCCCTGGGGAAGAGGGTTTTGAGGACAACTAGCGGAGGGCCCCGAGGAGGAAGGCCAGCTGGACAAACAGGACTGGAGGACAGTGGGAGAGAAATCGGAAGGCCTCCCTCTCACACGTCACATGACATACAAAGAAATGAAAGATCTCTGTAGAAGGTGAGAGCGCTCTTTGACCCCCCCCCCCACAACCCCAGTCCCTTCCCAGGATCCTCCCTGGAAGCCGGCACTGTCATCTTCCTGATGTCTCTGTTTTCAGGCTCTTTTCTGTGCGTTTGCAGCTGTGCAAATGTGTGTCCATAAAAACATGGGGTTTCACACCAGATTTTGATCTACCAATAGCAGAGGTGCTGAATGTTTTCATTCCAAGGTTCTGTGCCCCGAACTCTTAGCCAATCAGGAAATAATTTAATGTGCCCAGAGGCCTTTGCTGTGAGCCCATGGGACCTCAGAACTGGAAGGGCCCTTAGACATTATGGTCAATTCGTCCCCTGCTGATGGAGGGGGAAACTGAGGCTCAGTGTGGGGCGGTGCTGTGCTCTAAGTCCCTCAGCAGATGAGTGGCTTTCCCAGGCCTCAGGCCCTCCTGCCTCCTCCCCGCAGGTACCTGTCCCACACCGAGCTGGCCCCATTGCGTGCGCCCCTCATCCCCATGGAGCACTGCACCACCCGCTTTTTTGAGACCTGTGACCTGGACAACGACAAGTACATCGCTCTGGATGAGTGGGCCGGCTGCTTCGGCATCAAGGAGCGTGAGTGTCTGAGCAGAGGGTCTGCTGTCCTCTGCCTCCTTCCTCTCTGTCATCTGTGTGTGTGTGTCTTTTCTTCCCGTCTCTGCTCTCTCTGCCTAGCTAACTCCGCCTCTTTCTCTTTCCCTTCTTCAAGCATCAGCACTGACTCTGTGCCTAGCACTATTCTGGGGACTGGAAGGTACCTAGAGAGGAAAGAAGAAATATAACTTGGCAGTGTGCATAAGTAACAGGGACAGGGAGACCAGAGTTCTCAGTCACTGATGTCCTGGGTGAACCTTGGACTGGTGACCTGGTCCCCAGCCCCGAGGATGGGTGGGATCCTCTGACTCCTTGGGAAGCCTGACCAATGCACATGGGGCCTCGGGTCTAACTCTGCTCTCTTTTCTTGTTTGCAGAGGATATTGACAAGGATCTCGTGATCTAAATCCACACCTCTGTCCGCAGTACCGGATTCTCTGTTTAACCTTCCCCTTCCCGTCTCCCCCAATTTTTAAAATGTTTGGATGGTTTGTTGTTCTGCCTGGGGACAAGGTGCTAACATAGATTTAAAGGAACACATTAACGGTGCTAAAAATGGAAATTGCAACCCAAGTCATGACATTCTTAGCTGGAACTCTGCCTCTTGCTCACCCACTAACAGTCCCATTTTTCTCTGGCCATTGGAAGGCCTGCCCATTGTCTTCATGGCGAATGGCTTGGGACTTTGATCTGCTCGCGTCTGCCTTTAACACATACCGCATCTTCAGATTTGCTCTCGATTCCTCTGTTTCAAACTAACGCTAGGTCAGACTTTTGTGTTAATTTTATTTCAGGGTGTTGGCTGTGGGGGTGGGGGTGGAGGGGTTCTTCCCCACGTAGCCTGAAGGTGGGCAAAGGGAAGTAAGAGACTATGTTTCTGGGACTAGAGGACTGGTGGTGGGAGAAATCCCAGGAAAACCCGCCAACCGGAAGAGCTGGTAAGGAGTCCTGCTTGCAGGTCTGTACTGAAAGGTCCCAAGGCCGTGTTAGGAAAGTGTAGAAGCTCTCATTTAAACCCAGCTCCTCGCCATTTCCCTCCTCATCTTTCAGTGCCTTTTTTTTCCTCCCCTGAGGCTGTTAAAACTTCTGGGAGCCGTGGACCACCAGTTCTCTGGAGCCCACCATGCCTGGTGGGCTTCTCCCCTCCTAACTGTCTGGGAGCGATGGGACTGGGGGCTGTTTCAGCCAGGAAAGCCACAATCAAGGGCGAGGCGTAGAAAGTTGCAAAATAGAAAAAGTGGAGTTAGCAAGTTGGTTTTGTTTTCTGAGGGATTTTCTTTTTTCTTTCCACTTTTGGATAGCTGTCATGAGGGGTCTTTCCCTCGGTTTCTAGCATGTTCCTCCTTTCCTCCCTCTCCTCTTTTTTTTTCTATTAATCAAGAGAAACTTCAAAGTCAATGGGATGGTCAGATCTCACAGGCTGAGAACTCGTTCACCTCCAAGCATTTCATGAAAAAGCTGCTTCTTATTAATCATGCAAACTCTCACCATGTGGTGGCGAGTTTGACAGACCTTTCAAAATAAAAGTAACGACTTAGAAACCGCCTTCCTGAGTGATTTTGCATGTGTCTCAGTCACCCCATTACCCCAACATGCAGACCCGTGGACTTACATGTGAACCCACGACTACATACATACTAACTTTTTGCAAACCTGTTATGCTTTTGGACACACACCTGTGCACACACACAGGCTTATTTATGCACAGGGAATGTATGGTTCCTATGAGAACAAGTTTGGCTTACTTTTATGACTCGTAGACTTTTCATTATTACACTTCATTATCAGATCCAACAGGCTAAGCATCTACTGTCACTAATCATTCATTCATCCATCCATCCATTTATTCAACAAATGTTTATGATGTACCTAGTATGTGCCAGGTCCCACGCCAGGTGCTGGAGACACAATTGTGGCAAAGCAAATCCAGCATTTGTTCTTCTAGAACTTACAATCCAGATAGGAATAGATTAAACCATTGCGTGACTACATAGAAATCACCAGCTGTGATAGGCGCCATGATGAAGGAATGTAAGAACCCATGAGTGGGTAATGGGAGGACACTATTACTCTAGAGTGTCACTGTCCCATTTGGTAGTCCTGTGAATGGCTAGTTAGATTTAAATTTAATTAAAATAAAAAATTCAGTTTCTTAGTCATAATAGACACTTTAAGTGCCAACAGCCACATGTGGCTAGTGGTTACCCTCCTGAATAGGGCAGATCCAGAACATTGTCATCATTGCGGAAAATTCTGTATTGGAGATGGCTGTTCTAGGGCATCTGGGAAGATTCCTTGAGAAAATCTGAGTTGAGTCACACAGGAAAAGAAGACATTAAGTATGTGTGGAAAGGGGGAGGGGAAAGGCATTCCAGGCAGAGGGAACAGCACACGCAGAGGCTTGGAGGTAGCTGGGGAGCGTGATGAGTCTCCAGCCAGCGTGGCTGGTGCACAGAATGTGAGGGGCATACCAAACTGGATGAAGTGGAGAGGTGGGCTGAGGGCAGGCTGTGTAGCCTTGCAGGCCATGGTAAAGAGTTTGGGTTTTATTTTTTGTGCAATGGGGAGTCTCTGGAAGGCTCAAAACCAGGGGTGGGGGGTGGGGATTACATGTGCTTTAAACAACCACCTCAGTTCTGGAAAGATAATGGCATCATAAGTCCACAGAGCACTTTTCAAAGCTCATGCATGCTCCTCATGACCTAGTGACTTTTCAGGCTGCTGTCCCAAGACTCCCCTTAGAGAAACAGGCCCCAGATGTGTGCTCCGTTGCAAAGGGCCACAGAGCGGGGTCTTTAGTGCCAAGCTCCGAGCTGTCCCCCTTCTTATTTTAAATAGTTTTCAAAATACTAAAATAAGACAAATTCATAAAAATCAAACTATTTTCTGGTGTTCGTTTTTTCTACACAAAAGAAGAGAGAAGTAGGGAGGGACTGGCCAGTTTGGTCTGGGCCATTTGTGGAATGCAAACCAGTCTCATAATTTCTAAGATTGTATCTCTCCCCAGGTGGAGAGATAGGTAAGTTTTGCTACTGGTTCATCATTCATTCTAAGATGTCTATTAGGTGCCTGCAGTGTGCTATACATGCCCTGTGTTCTCATGAGTAAGACAGGCATGGATGGACCCTGCCATGCTGGGACCGTTTCAGGTAGAAAACGCATGCTGTAAAAAACACAAAGCACAGAGCTATCCCAGAGAAGGGATCGAGCTGCGTATTCCTTCAGTTCAGGAGGATGATGTTACACTTGCCCTGAGGACTTCAGGGTGCGGCCCTTACGCCCTGGTCCACCCAGGGCAGGTGACCTGTGTCATGTACAGAACCCAACAGCTTTGCCACCCACTTACAGATGAGGACAGTGGGGTTCAGGGAGGTTAAGTGGCACGGTTATGCAATGAGGCCATGAAAAAAGGGGGAGCTAGACTCAGAGCTTTCTCCCCCATACCTGGCGGCCTCCTTCTAGGGAGCTCCTCAATTTTCAAGGAGAAAGGCAGCATCAAAGAAGGGCCCTGGGAAGGCTGGGTCAGGCTGTGCCAATGCCGGAAGCCGCAGAGCTGACTTGTTGAATTAACAGAGCCCAGAACCCTCCTCTGCCTCTGCTTTCCCACCCTTTAAATCAAATCACTTATGGAAAAAAATGAAAGGAAACTACATCCTTACCTCAAGTGGAAAATCAGTATTATTTAGCACAAATTGAGATAAACTTTAAACATAAGTACAATGAAAATATAAATACCATGAAAAGACAATGTTATACAATCATGAATGTGCCCTGTGCTTGAAGGATGCTCTGTTTCTTGATAAAAAGGAGAAATCTAAGAGACTTTCTCTTTGATAATCAGATGGTCCAAAAGAGAATTGAATTATGATTAATTCAATGCTAATTTATGCCAGCTCTGTAACTCTCCTAAAATTATCTCCTGCATTGAAGTGGTGGGTATTCCCCCCTCCCCCCTTGGGCAATTTCTCTTCACTGGAAGGGGGTGAGGGTCCTTAGGAGGTCACCTTGGTCCCTAGTAACAGAAGCCTCCCTTCTTCCCAACATCTGCAGCAGAACTGGATTGAGCCCCATTAGTCCGATGACCTAATACTACACCTGTTCCCTCACCTGGAAGACCCTGATGACAATGGTCCCTGCTTACAGGTTGTTGTGTCTGGCACAGAGGAAGGTCATCAGCATCAACATCGTCATCCCAATTTAAATGTGAAAGGTCTGGTTTTTCCCCACTGCCCAGACTGGTCCTTTATCCCTGGTCCTCTCTCAGTTGTCAGCTTTCCTGTTCCCTTTGCGAAGGGTCTCAGGCCATCTCAACCGTTAGGCCGTGCAGGGCTGCCTGGTGCCCGCATTGGTTACAGGACTGCAGGGGTTAAACATGTCAGGCAGGAAACAGAGAAATGAGACCCCTGAGATGGTAAAGGAGGGCCTGGACAGTGATGTGAGCCTGAACAAGTGCCTTATCCCTCCAGGGGTCTAGCCTTCCCTTCTAACGTAAGATCCCATCTTCAGGGACTCTGTGAGCACTCCCCTTCTCTCCTTCTGAACAGGCTGTCCTCCGAATGAGGAAAGACCTGGGGTCATGGAGGCCTCATAACCTGGTTTCCAGGTGGCCCCCCAGAGCCAGAGGGACCAGCTGCCTCCTCGCTGAGCCTTTTGCCTTGCTTGGCCGCTGAGGAGGGCCAGGGCGCCCCCTGGCAGGGATGGGGAGAAAGGCTCCCAGAGCTGTGGGATGCCTCTGAACTCACTGCCGGACATCCAGCCAGAAGGACCCATTGAGGTCCTCTAGCCTAGCCCCCTCATTTTCCAAATAAGAAAATTGAGGTTCAGAGGAGCAGAAGATACTCCCTCAGGTACAGTTTCCAGATAAAACACAGGACTCCTAGTTAAATTAGAATTTCAGATAAACAAGGAATGATGTTTTTAAAGTACAAGTTATTATTCCATGCAACGTTTACAACATACTTCTATTAGAAAAGTATTTGTTAGGGATTTAAAATACAAGTGTAACCAGGTGTCTTGTCTTTGCAATATCTGGCAACTCTACATCTGAGCAAACCCACTGAGTTAAGGCCTGAGGTCAGACTGCAGCCCAGACAGGAGTCAGGGCTTCCTCCTTGTACTTGATGAGTGAATCCTGTTCACTAGCAGCTGTGCCCAGCACTCAACAGGGGCATGGGAAATGCTTGTTGACATTATTCTGGGAGAGAGCAAGTGGAAGGATAGCTGAATACTGACTTTGATGATCCCAGGAGTGTTTCAAATGGGAGAAATGGGTCCTGCCCCCACTGCCGATTCTATTAAAACAAAAAACAACCTTTGAGGCCTTTGGTGATAGAGTTGCCGGACATCCCGGCCCAGTCTGATTTACCAGGTTAGGGAGGGGCCTGGGCATCTGCACTTCTAAAAGTCCTCCAGGCGATTCTGATGGAGCCCCACCCACCACTGTCAGCTACACAGAAGTACAGAAGTCTGCTTGGATGGGGCAGGTGTTAACTGGTAGATATCAGCAACTGTCAATCTTTATTATGCATGGGAATCGGTGGGTGAGGGAGGAGGGGAGGGCGATGGTTAAAAATGCATGTCTCCAGCTCTATTTCCAAGGGTTCTGATGGAGTAGATCCAGCCTGGGGCTCCTGGGATCTGTGCTTTTGATAAGCACTCAGGCTTCAGCTGTATTTACATGTTTTATTTCTTTTTTAAAAAATACTTTATTTACTTATTTTTAGACAGAGGGGAAGGGAGAGAGAAAGAGAGGGAGAGAAACATCATGTGGTTGCCTCTCACATGCCCCACACTGGGGAACCTGGCCTGCAACCCAGGCATGTGCCCTGACTGGGAATCGAACCAGCAACCCTTTGATTCGCAGGCCGGTGCTCAATCCACCAAGCCACACCAGCCAGGGCTACATGTTTTATTTCTTAAAAAAACATAAACAGAACTGAAACAAATAGGGACAAATAGTAAAGTTCTTAAAAGTAGATAGTGAGACTATGATATACATTGGACTATTTGTATAACTTAAATATTTCACTGAAATGCTTCTAAAGTTTAGGAGCTTTATAGAGGACTGTGATGCAGGGGGTCTGAAGACCATGCCTTGAGAAAAGCTGGCTTAGGAGGCGAGAGAGTGGACAGGGCTGCCCACTTCCAAATACATATGCGTGTGCCCCGTGTCTAAGAGCTGAGAGAGTCAGGGAGGTTTCTAGGAGGAGATGGGCAGGAGGACCTGGTCTCCACGGGTGGGGAGGATTCAGAGAACTAGAGGGAGAGAACATGGTAAGGAAGCAAACAGCCTGAGCCAATGGGAAAGTAAATGCCAGGACACTAGGCTGTGTGCACACCTCACATATAAAAACATGCACACACGCATATATACACACACACAATGGAATAATATTCAGCCCTAAAAAGATGGCAGTGCTGCCTTTTGTGACAACATGGATGGACCTGGAGCATGTGATGCTAAGTGAGATCGATCTGCAGAGAAAGATAAACACTGCATTCTCTCCCTTATACCTGGAACCTAAAAACGCTGAATTCATAGACATAGAGAGTGAAATGGTGGCTGCCAGGGACTGGGTGGTGAGGGACCTGGGACATTGGCCAAAGGCTACGAACTCCCAGCTATGAAATGAGTGAGTTCTGGGGGTCCGATCCGCAGTGTGGTGGCCATAAATGACAATGCTGTGTCATGCACCAGAAAGTTGTGAAGAGATTGTAAATGTCATCGCCATACACAGAAAAGCGGCACTTCTGTGAGGGCACAGGGGTGTTAATTAACATTATTGTGGTAAGCGTTTTGCAATATATTCATGTCAAATCGTCACACCACGCACCTTAAATGTACATATGTTACATGTCTATAATAGCTCAATAAAGCTGGAAAAATTTTAAAGAAAAAAACAAAATACAATCTCTGCATTTCATATATCTCTGCTAATTTAGTAATGTTTAGTTCTCCATTTGTTACAAAAAGAAGTCTCAGGTCTCTTTGGTTACATATTTGCCAATGGAGGTGGCTACAAATGCAAACAGATACAAATGAATCAAAATGGGGACTTGGGGAGACGTGACTTCATGGGATGGTGAACAACTCAGTCAAGTTCTAGACAAAGCAAAGTGCAAGCGTTCTCGAGTTACTTGTTCACTGTAATTCAGTGCACCTTAGAGCAGTGCAAGACAACAACGACAAACAAAACTTCCAAACAACTTTGTTAATTGTAAAAGGGAGTCCAATTCCAGGCTCAGATCATTTTAAACAGGATTTCTTCATTTGTTCATTCAAAAGCCATGCGGCATGGGACACAATTCTTCACTGTGCAGAACCGCCTCGTGCATTGCAGGACTTCTGGTCTCTCAGCCTTGACTCACTCACGAAATGCCAGCTGTGCCCCACGGCCCCAAACAACTCCGCACGTCTTCTAAAGGACCCCCAGGGGGCGGTACAGCGCCATCACGAACCTCTGTCTTGGCAGCTTAATGAGCTCTACCTGGGAGACCAGCAGGGGCACAGCCTGACACAGCCCAGCCTGTCCGTTCCAGAACGCTGAGGCATCATCTGCTCTACCACACTCTTCCCATACACACCGTTTTACAAGAGGGGGAAACTGGGTCTCGCAGGAAAAGGGATTTGAGATCCGGTCCATAGCCACTCTTAGCGGCACGGTAAGAAAAGGAATTCAAGAAGCAGAAGCTCAACTCCCTACAACGCCATCCTTGTGCCCCGAGAAACAGCGTGTGCACGTCCCCAGCTCTCAGCCACAGGACAGCCAAGCAGGGGCGAGAGCCCGCTGCGCCCTAAGGCAAGGCCCCTGGGCTTACAGAGAAGGCAGTGTGCTGGGGTGGACAGACCAGCAGGCCTGGTCCTGGTCCCCACGCAGGTGATAACTGGAACACCATCCCAAGGGGGAGCTAATGACTCCCCCTTGTGAGTCCCCAAGTTTCCTTTTGCAATGAAAATAATACACACATGGTAAAAACTTATCAACAAAGAACTTCAAGGTGTGCAGAGCGGTATAAAATGCCGCCTCCTCCTCAGCTCCTAGCTCATTTCCTAGAATAAACTAACTTTTAATATTCCTTATATATCTTTCTGGAAATATATTAATAATATAAGGATAGAGGTATGTACATATATATGTAGATATACTTTTTGTTCCACAGATTGGATTATACTACACATTTAAAACTTTTTATTTTTTAAATTGTAATCTATTGATTATGCTATTACAGTTGTCCTGATTTTGCCCCCCTCCACCCAGCACCCTCCACTCCCTCAGGCAATCCCCCCACCATTGTTCATGTCCATGGGTCATGCGTATAAGTTTTTCAGCTACTCCATTTCCTACACTGTACTTCACATCCCCATGGCTGTTCTGTAACTACCTGTTTGTACTTAATCCCCTCACCTCTTCACCCATTCCCCACACCCCTCTCCCATCTGACAACCATAAACTCTCTCTGTATCCATGATTCTGTCTCTGTTCTTCTTGTTTGCTTAGTTTGTTTTTCAGATTCAATTGCTGATAGATGGCAGTAGATTTTATTATGTGCTATTTTTAATTTAAAATATTGAGTAATCTTTCCATAGCAATGATATATATACACACTTCCTTCCTTCCAGTTCCAGTACAGCATCCCATAATTCAAATGTCCCACAGTTTA